>JBBGZY010003416.1:0-82281 GCA_037952925.1 Lithobates clamitans | reverse complement strand
GGACTGGTGACCCCACAATATACAAATACCGGACTGGTGACCCCACAATATATAAATACCGGACTGGTGACCCCACAATATATAAATACCGGACTGGTGACCCCACAATATATAAATACTGTACTGGTGACCCCACAATATATAAATACCGGACTGGTGACCTCACAATATACAAATACCGGACTGGTGACCCCACAATATACAAATACCGGACTGGTGACCCCACAATATATAAATACCGGACTGGTGACCCCACAATATAGAAATACCGGACTGGTGACCCCACAATATAGAAATACCGGACTGGTGACCCCACAATATAGAAATACCGGACTGGTGACCCCACAATATACAAATACCGGACTGGTGACCCCACAATATATAAATACCGGACTGGTGACCCCACAATATACAAATACCGGACTGGTGACCCCACAATATATAAATACCGGACTGGTGACCCCACAATATACAAATACCGGACTGGTGACCCCACAATATATAAATACCGGACTGGTGACCCCACAATATATAAATACCGGACTGGTGACCCCACAATATACAAATACCGGACTGGTGACCCCACAATATATAAATACCGGACTGGTGACCCCACAATAGGGAGAAAACTTTTTCGCAGAAGAGAGTTTAATAAGACTCGTGGCCACTCATTACAATTAGAAGAAAAGAGGTTTAACCTTAAACTACATAGAGGGTTCTTTACTGTAAAAGCGGCAAGGATGTGGAATTCCCTTCCACAGGCGGTGGTCTCAGCGGGGAGCATTGATAGCTTCAAGAAACTATTAGATAATCACCTGAATGACCGCAACATACAGGGATATACAATGTAATACTGACATATAATCACACACATAGGCTGGACTTGATGGACTTGATGGGTCGTTTTTCAACCTCACCTTCTATGTAACTGGGTAACCCTAATCCTATCTCTAACTATATCCCTAATCCTATTCCTAATGCCAACCCAAGCTCTAATTCTAACTCTAACCGTAATGCCAACCCTAATCCTAACGCCAAATCTTATTTTATCTCTACCCCTAATGCCAAGCCTAATCCTAACTCTACCCCTAATGCCAAGCCTAATCCTAACTCTACCCATAATGCCAACCCTAATACTAACTCTATCCCTAATACCAACCCTAATCCTAACGCCAAACCTTATTTTACCTCTATCCATAATGCCAACCTAATCCTAACTCTATCCCTAATGCCAACCTAATCCTAACTCTATCCCTAATGCCAACCTAATCCTAATTCTATCCATAATGCCAAGCCTAATCCTAACTCTACCCATAATGCCAAGCCTAATCCTAACTCTATCCCTAATGCCAAGCCTAATCCTAACTCTACCCATAATGCCAACCCTAATCCTAACTCTATCCCTAATACCAACCCTAATCCTAATGCCAAACCTTATTTTACCTCTATCCATAATGCCAACCTAATCCTAACTCTATCCCTAATGCCAACCTAATCCTAACTCTATCCCTAATGCCAACCTAATCCTAACTCTATCCCTAATGCCAACCTAATCCTAATTCTATCCATAATGCCAAGCCTAATCCTAACTCTACCCATAATGCCAAGCCTAATCCTAACTCTATCCCTAATGCCAACCCTAATCCTAACTCTACCCATAATGCCAAGCCTAATCCTAACTCTATCCCTAATGCCAAGCCTAATCCTAACTCTATCCATAATGCCAAGCCTAATCCTAACTCTACCCATAATGCCAAGCCTAATCCTAACTCTATCCCTAATGCCAACCTAATCCTAACTCTATCCATAATGCCAAGCCTAATCCTAACTCTACCCATAATGCCAACCCTAATCCTAACTCTATCCCTAATGCCAACCCCAATCCTAACTCTACCCATAATGCCAACCCCAATCCTAACTCTATCCCTAATGCCAACCCTAATCCTAACTCTATCCATAATGCCAACCCTAATCCTAACTCTACCCCTAATGCCAACCCTAATCCTAACTCTACCCCTATGGACAATTCTAATCCTAACTCTACCCATAATGCCAACCCTAATCCTAACTCTACCCCTAATGCCAAGCCTAGCTCTAATTCTTATTCTTTTTTATGTAATCTTTATTTGAAAATGTTTCAGATAACAAACAAGTAGACATTAAACGCGGCACGTAGGTCGGAAAGGACCTTACATGACGGGATATGAAATGAAGGGCCCCTTATCGGGTGCATGTGGTCAGCAAGAAATATACTCAGGGATGTAGACATTTTTGGGGGATCGCCCCGGGGGATGGGTTATCAACATCTTACCACCATGATATGAGTTCAAACAGCAATGGGTCACCCCTTTGGTCTCTATCTGGTACATCTCTGTAGAGGATGTAGGTCTCCATTCAATGGTAAATTCAGACCGCACATCTAGACCATAGGCCCATCAAAATAGAAAATAAATGGGGTAAGGGAAATAAATTCAACTAAGGAGGAAAAAACTAAAATAAAGAGGAAGAAACTAAGATGAAAGTAAAGTAATACAGTGACAATAAACTGAAAATAAAAAGATAAAAACAGAAAGAACATCTGCTAGCATATTAGGCTGAAGTCATCTGTGGCACTCCTATCAAAGTTCAGCTTCCCCTATATATATATATATATATTCAAATCCTTGGTGCCCGAAGCTCCTTCCGGGCCGACCCCGCAGACAGAGGGGGTCACAGCCGTCGAGGGTCTCTGGACAGGTAGCCCAGCTGGATTTGTGTCATTTATCCAGGAAGCCCACGTGGAATAGAACTTCTCATACCTATCTTTATATCGTGTCATCCACTCCTCAGCCGCCATAATATGATTGACTAAAGTCACCCATTCGGTGCAGGTAGGTATTCGGGGTGTTTTCCAGTGGATTGGGATTAGCCGCCGTGCTGCATTAAGCAGATAGTACGGATTTGTTGTAGTGGTGAAGAGGAGTGGTGGGGAAGTGCAGCAAGGATTCCAATGGGGAATCTGGGACCTCCAAGTCCAGAATAATCTGGATCTGAGCATGGATATCCAGCCAGAAGGGCCGTAGCTTGGGGCATTCCCACCAGATGTGAAGGAATGAGCCTCTGAGGCCACATTCTCTCCAGCATGCATCTGAAAGGGAAGGGTATATTTTAGTGAGCTTGGAGGGAACCCTATACCACCTGGTCAGAATTTTATAACTATTCTCCTGCATTTTCGTATCTACTGTGCTCGAATGTGTAAGTCTAAATAGATGGTCCAGCTGAGGCTCGGTGAAGACGCGCTGAAGGTCTCTCTCCCATTCCCTATTGAACCCTGGCTTCTCTTCAGTATGCATGGCATGCCAGGGCTGTCTTTTCGCATGGGCACACTGGGCAGTTGCCCGGGGGCCCCACTTTCCTGGGGGGCCCCACCTGCCCAGCGACCCCAGCCAGGGCCAGATTGGCCTACTGAGATACTGAGAAATTTCCTGGTAGGCCGCCTGCCCTGGGGCCACTTTGAGTTGCGCCTGCAGTGCTCTGCTCTTTCCCTCTCTCCTCCTCCTCCTCCTCCTCCTGTGTATCATGGAGCTGGCTGGGTCTGTGTTCGGCGGCCGCACTGTAACAAGGTCCCGCCCCCCCTAGACCGGCTCATGTAATAGTAGATTGAATCAGTGTTCCGCCTATCACACAAGCCGGTCTAGGGGGGCGGGACCTTGTTACAGCGTGGCCGCCGAACACAGACCCAGCCAGCTCCGTGATACACGGGAGGAGATGCCCGCTGTGTGTGTGTTACCAGGCGATGGTGAGTCTGTATTAATTGGCACAGTGATACTGCATTCATGGGCATAGTGAGGGTGCAATTGTGGGCACAGTGAGACTGTAATGGTGGGCACAGTGAAGCTGCATTCCTGGGCACAGTGAGGCTGCATTCATGGGCACAGTGAGGGTGCAATTGTGGGCACAGTGAGACTGTAATGGTGGGCACAGTGAAGCTGCATTCATGGGCACAGTGAGGCTGCATTCATGGGCACAGTGAGGCTGCTTTCGTGGGCACAGTGAGGCTGCTTTCGTGGGCACAGTGAGGCTGCTTTCGTGGGCACAGTGAGGCTGCTTTCGTGGGCACAGTGAGGCTGCATTGGTGGGCACAGTGAGGCTGCATTGGTGGGCACAGTGAGGCTGCATTCATGGGCACGGTGAGACTGCAATGGTGGGCACAGTGAAGCTGCATTGGTGGGCACAGTGAGGCTGCATTCATGGGCACAGTGAGGCTGCATTCGTGGGCACAGTGAGGCTGTTTTCGTGGGCACAGTGAGGCTGCTTTCGTGGGCACAGTGAGGCTGCATTGGTGGGCATAGTGAGGCTGCATTGGTGGGCACAGTGAGGCTGCATTGGTGGGCACAGTGAGGCTGCATTCATGGGCACAGTGAGGCTGCATTTGATGGGCAATCGTGCGCGATTGTGTAGACAGGGCCCCAGTGCACT
This sequence comes from Lithobates clamitans, assembly GCA_037952925.1. NCBI lineage: Eukaryota > Metazoa > Chordata > Amphibia > Anura > Ranidae > Lithobates > Lithobates clamitans. Next base: position 77,823 of record JBBGZY010003416.1, on the reverse strand, counting down.
GTATTGCCCGGGGGCCTATAATGCTCTTAAGATGGCACTGTGGCCTGCAGTAGGTCATACAGCACTGAGATGGCATGGGGGATAGCCGTGGTCGACATACATAAGCGTTCAAACGGCGAGGCTAGAGTAGGTAACCGAACTCCTTGGGGTAGGCTAGTGAGAAAGTGCAAAAGTTGTCTGTAGCGCCATTCATCCATAGGGAAGGGGCCGAATTGCTCCCTCAGCGTGGCCAGCGTTATTAGGCCTTGGTCCTGGACAAATCTGCCACATCTGGACTCTCCATCGGCCGCCCAGGTCCGAAAGAAGAAAGGGTGCTCCTCAGGGGCGAACCAGGGGAAGCAGCTTAGGGGCGCCAAGGGGGACGTCGGTAGTGTGAGCCTCCCTCCCCTGTTTAGGGCGTCCCAAGTCGCCAAGGCGTGGGCGGCCAGTGAAGAGACCAGCATCGAGAGGCCTCTATGCTCCCGGGGGGACCCAGAGGGCATGTGATAGGTTACAACCTGCCAAAAATTGTCCAGGGGTACCCAGGGTTTGTAAGGGGTATTATGGTACCAATCTAAAATGCGTTGCAAAGCTACAGCCTCATAGTATCTGCACCCCCAAACCTCCCTTCGTCTTAGGGCGCTGTAACGTACGGAGAGCCAGCTGAGGGCATTTCCCACCCCATATATATTTGATGAACAGACTATTGAGGGTTGAGAAGAAAGTCTTAGGTAAGGCGATGGGCACCATCTGCAGGAAAAACAATATACGAGGTAGGACGTTCATTTTGAGGACACTGACTCGGCCCATCCATGAAAAGGCAACCCTGTCCCATCTTTTCAGGTCCACTCTTATGGTGGAGAGGAGTGGTTTGTAGTTACATTCATAAAGCAGGGAAGAGCTGGTGGGCAAATTGACCCCTAAGTACTTCAGGGCTGTTGGGCACCATGTAAATGAAAAAGCAGATTGCAGCTGTGTACATAAACCCGAAGGAACATTCAGTGACAGGATTTCAGACTTCTTGTAATTTATCCTAAAATTAGACAGTAGGTTCAATTCTTTCAACTCAGCCATAATGTTAGGCAACGATATCAGGGGGTCAGAGACATAAAACAAGACGTCATCTGCGTATGCGGATATTTTATGTTCTATCGGAGCCACCTTGAAGCCCCTGATATCGTTATTGAGACGGATCCTATTAAGCAGCGGTTCGAGGGCTAGAGCAAAAATAAGAGGGGATAGCGGACATCCCTGGCGTGTCCCATTACTAATCGGGAAGGCATCGGACAATAGCCCATTTACCTTCACTCTGGCAGTCGGGGAGCTATACAGGGAAGATATCCAAGCCAGCATATTGGGGCCCAATCCGAGTCTGGTCCGTACTGTTTTCATGTAGGTCCAGTCCACCCTGTCAAATGCCTTCTTGGCATCAGTGGAAAGAAAGAGACAGGGGTGTGTCGTCCCCCGAGACTCAACCCAGTGTATCAGTTGGAGTGCCCTATTTGAGTTGTCCCTGGCCTCTCTACCCATGATAATGGATGATGGTCGGGGTAAATCACCGTCGGGAGGATCGGCTTGAGTCTGTTGGCCAATATTTTGGCCAAGATCTTAATGTCCGTGTTCAAAAGCGATATAGGCCTATAGTTTCCTGGTAGGGTGTGGTTTTTCCCCTCTTTTGGGAGTACTGTGATGTGCGCCATCAGCTCATCAGAGGGCATTGCCGTACCGGAGGCCAAGGCCGTGAAGTAGGCACACATGGGACTAGAAAGCACCTCCGAGTATTTCTTGTAGTAGGCATTGGAATAGCCATCTGGACCGGGGCTTTTCCCATTAGGGAGGTCTTTTACCACCGCCTGAATCTCCGATATGGAAATGGGAGTATCCAGCTGATTGGGCCTCTGTGAGATATTGGAGAATACGGTCAACCCGTTGGGGTTCCGTAGAGCCGGGCAAGGTATCTGGGGGATGGTACAACTGTGCATAATATTCCCTAAACGTACTTGCTATTTTTGAGGAGTGGATAGCTGACGCACCCGTCGCGGAGGTGAGTTTATGTACATGTCCTGTGGCACGGTGGCATTTGAGGGCTCATGCCAACAACCTCCCACATTTATTACCAAATTCATAGAATTTGTGTGCCAAATGGCGTATACGTGCCTTATTTTTAGTGTCTAGTAGAGTCGCTAATTCCTGTCGAAGGGTATGTAACTCCAACGCCATGGTAGTGGTGGCATTTTTCTTGTGTGTAAGTTCCGCCGTACGTATTTTGGCTAAGAGGGTCTGTAACTCCCCCTCCCTGGCTTTCTTCAGTCTCGCCCCTTGGGGTATCAGCTCTCCCCGAACCACTGCTTTATGGCCCTCCCAGACAGAACCCATGCCTACCTCGCCTGGTTTATTCTCTGCAAAGTACAGAGAAATGGTGTCCGATACTTGTTTCAGAGCGACCGCATCAACCAAGATGTTGTCGTTCAAACGCCAGCTCCATATCCGTGTCTCCATAAACAGGGGTCGGATAGAAACCGGTGCATGGTCAGAAATGGTAATGGAACCTATGGAAGCTCCAGCTAGGGAGTCCAGGGAGTACTGGTCCATCATCAAAAGGTCTATACGGGTATAGATGTTGTGAGTGGCCGGAAAATAGCTATAGTCCCTGTTTGTCGGGTAGAGTAGTCTCCAGCAGTCGACTAAATGGTGCGCCTGCAGGGAATTCCTAAAATGCTTCAGAAAGGCAAATGAGTGCATGGAGAGGCCCAATGACGTGTCTATGTGTGGGGCAGGGCTAACGTTAAAATCTCCCCCCCAGGATGATCTGACCCTCCCGGAAGGCAGAGTCTAGGAAAGTAAGCTGTTTGCTATTCGGGGTGTACACAGCTGCAAAAGTTATAAATGGAGCCTTCGGCCCTCTGGGTCAAGTATTCAATCCGTCATAACAAAGGGACAGTGTTTGTGGACCGCTATAGCAACCCCCCCGGATTTGGGGTGGGGGGGGGGTTGCTGAGGTACCGCGATGTATATAGATGGGTAGGGAGGCGGGGGACCGAGTCAGATCGAAAGTGTGTTTCCTGCAAAATAATTACGTGTACCCCCATGCGTTTCATCTCAAGCCATAACTTACTGCGTTTTGACGGGGATCCTAGGCCGCGTACGTTGTAGGATACGATTTTCAGGGCAGCCATGATATGAGGTCACACAGTGGAAGGGGCAGACTGACCATTCGGGCACTTGGGCACTGCCCGAGGGCCCCATGCCACTAAGGGGCCCCATTAGCCTCAATAAAACCAGGGACAGTATGTAAAAATCTGTGTTTTTAAAAAAAAATCCCAAGATTATAACTGCCCCGCCTCTCCAGTACCTTTCCAGTGTGTGTATTATGTGTGTGTATATTGTGTGGCCCCATAATCTCCTATTGCCCGGGGGCCCCATAATCTCCTATAGCCCAGGGGCCCCATAATCTCCTATTGCCCGGGGGCCCCATAATCTTCTCCTATTGCCCGGGGGCCCCATAATCTTCTCCTATTGCCTGGGGGCCCCATAATCTCCTATTGCCCGGGGGCCCCACAATCTCCTATTGCCCGGGGGCCCCATGAGTGGTCAGTCTGCCCCTGCACAGCGGAATCACTAGACCGGTAGTAGGAGGGAGATGAGACCAACATCACATCCATGCCCACAGCAAGGAGCACAGAGACCACATTGAGCATAAGCAGGAGCCTAAAAACTAAACCATAATTATAGCAGGTGTAAAAACACATAAAGAAAACTGAGAACAAAAACATAGAAAAAAACAGAAGGCCCAAAGGGCACAACATTCGCCACTGTTCGGGAGCATCCACCCCCCCATAGTGAGGAGACGGTGAAGGCCAGTGAGCAGAGACAGTCCCCAAAAAGGGAGCATAACTCCAGGGAGTTGTCCTATTGGGGGAAAGTGGTAGGGCACTAGGAGGGAGTCCGCTGGGTATAAAAAGCTTAATATATCCCTAAACATGGGTATAAAGATGATGATACGGCAGCTAAGGGGGGTCAGGTAACTACTGTAGACACTTCAGTAGCCATCGGTAGAGAAAACCTCTGTTCAGGCCTCCTCCTGTGGAAAATGAGATGGCGGCGTATGTCCAGGGGGGCCTCTCCTGGATCTGCGGTGGCCTGGTTGCCACGGTTCGGGGGTGTGTGGGGAGAGGTATGTCTAGTGATGTCCTCCAGTCTGGGATTTCCACCTGAGGAAGTCCAAGTGACTCCAGGAAGCGGGGTAGGTCAGCTTTATTTCGCAGGGTAGATTGTTTCCTATGTTTAGTTGCAAAAAGACTGAACGGGAAGCCCCACAATTGAGCATCTTGTAAGGCCTCCAACAATGGCCTAAGAGTGCGGCGCTGCATCAATGTGCATCTGGAGAGATAGAAGGATAATTTGGCGCCATCAAAGTCCACATATCTAACTCCTCTGATTTCATCCATAATGGGCTCTTTGAGTATTTATGTAACTTGCAGATAATGTCTCTGGGCTTATCTGGTCCTCTGAGGGAGGTCGCAGAGCCCTGTGGGCCCGGTCTATTTCAATGTGCTTGGCGGCCTAGTATTTGCTTAAAGACCCCTTGCAGGGAGGGAACGATATCTCTGGGGTTTTCAGGGAGGACTCTAATGTGGATATTAACCCTGCGGCTCCTATTTTCAATATCGTCCATTTGATCCAGCAGAGCCTCAATCCTGCATTTTGCAATGGTCAGTAAGAGCCTACAAGGTGGAGATCATCCCATTGTGTCTCTAGAGCCTCCACTCTACCCCCCAGATGTTCTGTGTCTCTCTGTAAATCTGTCCTGTCTCAGGGCCTTCTCCACTCTATGAGCTCCAGATCAGCCTTGGTGGGAAGAGACAGAATGTGAGATCTGATGTCCTTATCCTCCTAGGGATCCACTAGTGGGCATGTCCATGCTGTCCGAGCTGGAGGGAGAGGAGGGGGGAGGGAGGGTCAGCACAGGCATGTGAGGGGAGCTGATGGGGGAGGCAGCCCTGGCAGCGGGCGCCATCTTGGCTGTACTTGCCGTGTCTCTGCTGGCCCCAAAAACATTGTCGGACCGGTGCCACTGTGTCCACTGAGGCTGTGGGGATGTCCTGTGCTTCGGTGGCATCTTTTGGGGTGTGTATCCCCCCCCGGGAAGCTGCCGTTCAGGCTGATGTAGGCGCGGGCGCACGTCCTCACTCGTGCATGCCAAAGCCACGCCCTCTAATTCTTATTCTAACCCTAATGCCAACCCTAATCCTAACTTTATGCCTACTGCAAACCCTAATGCCAAATCTAATTCCAACTCTAACTATATCTCTAACCCTAATGACAACCCTAATCCTAACTCTATCCCTAATCCTAATCCTAACCCTAACTCTATCCCTAATCCTAATCCTAACCCTAACTCTATCCCTAATCCTAACCCTAACTCTATCCCTAACCCTAACTCTATCCCTAATCCTAACTCTATCTCTAATCCTAATCCTAACCCTAATCCTAACCCTAATCCTAACCCTAACTCTATCCCTAATCCTATCCCTAATCCTAACTCTAATCCTAATCCTAACTCTAATAGTAATCCTAATCCTAATCCTAACTCTAACCCTAACTCTATCCCTAATCCTAATCCTAACCTTAACTCTATCCCTAATCCTAACCCTAACTCTATCCCTAACCCTAACTCTATCCCTAATCCTAACTCTATCCCTAATCCTAATCCTAACTCTATCCCTAATCCTAACTCTATCCCTAATCCTAACCCTAATCCTATCCCTAATCCTAACTCTATCCCTAATCCTATCCCTAATCCTATCCCTAATCCTAACCCTAATGCCAACCCTAATCCTAACTTTATGCCTACTGCAAACCCTAATGCCAAATCTAATTCCAACTCTAACTATATCTCTAACCCTAATGACAACCCTAATCCTAACTCTATCCCTAATCCTAATCCTAACCCTAACTCTATCCCTAATCCTAATCCTAACCCTAACTCTATCCCTAATCCTAACCCTAACTCTATCCCTAACCCTAACTCTATCCCTAATCCTAACTCTATCTCTAATCCTAATCCTAACCCTAATCCTAACTCTATCCCTAATCCTATCCCTAATCCTAACTCTAATCCTAATCCTAACTCTAATAGTAATCCTAATCCTAACCCTAACTCTATCCCTAATCCTAATCCTAACCTTAACTCTATCCCTAATCCTAACCCTAACTCTATCCCTAACCCTAACTCTATCCCTAATCCTAACCCTAATCCTATCCCTAATCCTAACTCTATCCCTAATCCTTACTCTATCCCTAATCCTATCCCTAATCCTAACTCTATCCCTAATCCTAATCCTAATCCTAACTCTATCCCTAATCCTATCCCTAATCCTAACTCTATCCCTAATCCTTACTCTATCCCTAATCCTATCCCTAATCCTAACTCTATCCCTAATCCTAATCCTAATCCTAACTCTATCCCTAATCCTATCCCTAATCCTAACTCTAATCCTAATCCTAACTCTAATCCTAATCCTAATCCTAACTCTAACCCTAACTCTATCCCTAATCCTAACTCTAACCCTAATCCTAACCCTAATCCTAACCCTAATGCCAACCCTAATCCTAACTCTATCCCTAATCCTAACCTTACACTGACTTTCCTAACAAAGCCATGGATGACCATGACAGGCCCAGCAAAGCTGTCACTATAATTCTCAGTATTGTACAGGATTTATACTAAATAAATAAGTTAAATTAAATAAAAAAAAAAAAACTTTAATAAAAGTAGAAAATAAAAATATAAAATAAGGTTTTAAAAAAAAGTTCAAAGAAATGTCCCCAATGAACCCCTTCCCGCCTCGGCTTTCGGGGGGGCTTTACCATTTTTTAGAGCCGGTGATCGGCTTTCCAGGGATAACAACCGATGCAGCTAAAAGTTGCTTGATTGTTATCCCGGGGGAGGGGACGACCCCACCCCCTGCCGCCTCCCGACGCTCTGACCGGGTCCCACCGGGAGGCCCGATCACCAATCCGCCACCTCCGGCGCCTAGAGTCAGACTGGCAGGAAGCCGGAAATGGCCAGTCTCCTGATTGTAAACACGGAAGTGACGTCACTTCCTGTTTACTTGGCTGCCCTAACCCTAACCCTAAGGCGCCGGATTTAAAAAAATACACAGTATTCAGAATCGCTGTTTTCGGCAATCTGAATATTTTGAAGTGCAAAGGAGGGACGGGGAGTCTTTTAGACCCCCCCCCCCCCCCAATCCCTCCATAAAGAGGACCTGTCACCATCTATTACTAAAATGTATTTATTAAAACTCATGAAAGTGTCCCTTTTCCCAAAAAGTTGCGTTTAAAACCCCGCTGCACAAATACCGTGTGATATAAAATATTGCAACAATCGCCATTTTATTCTCTAGATTCTCTGCTAAAAATATATATATAATGTTTGGGGGCTCTAAGTAATTTTCTAGCAAAAAAATCTGGATTTTAACTCGTAAACAGCAATGGTCAGAAATAGGCTTATGCCGCGTACACACGGGCGGACTGTCCGGCAGAAAAGGTCCATCGGACGTTCCGATCGTGTGTCGGCTTCATCGGACTTTTTCTTTTGAAAATTCTGACGGACCTTCGAAATAGAACAAGTTTCAAATCTTTCCGACGGAATCAGTTCCTATCGGGGAATCCGTTCGTCTGTACGCCGGTCCGACGGACCAAAAACGACGCAAGGGCAGCTATTGGCTATGAACTTCCTTTTTCTAGTCCCGTCGTACGTCATCGCGTTCTAAACCATCGGACTTTGGTGTGATCGTGTGTAGGCAAGTCCGTTTCAGCGGAATTCCATCGGAAACTCCGTCATAGTTTGTTCTGCCGGGAAGTCCGGTGGTGTTTCCGCGGCATTAGTCGTTTATTAAAGGAGCCTCGGGAGACGCGTAAAGTCCATAAAAACCCCCAGAAATCTGCCCACTGACACCAAGGAGGCCAAACTTCGCAGGTTTAGTGAAAAGTCCTCATTTGTCCGGCTCCCGGCGTTTACCTGATGGAAGCCGAACCTCCGATCCTGCGAGAGGTCCAAGAAGACAAGAAGACAATGTACCGGAATACCGTGAGGGGGCGGGGCTGGAGACATAATGAGGCCGATCTACTAAAGGCAAACAGGCCGTTCGATCTGCAAGGGAAATTGGAGATTCTTCCCCAGAGCTGAGTGAATGAGGTCTACAAGGAATATCCAATCAGGTGTGAGGAAAATAAAATAAAAGCAGTTTTGTTTGAACATGATTGGATGATGGAAGTCAGCAGAGCTTCCCCACCTTCACTAAGCTCTGGGGATTCCCTTGGAGAGTGAGGACCCCAGTAGGTGGAGCACCACTTTAATCACATAGAGGGACCTTGGAGATTATTGTAAATTCATTGATAAACTATAATTATTGGAAATGAAAGGTCCCATAACTTCCTGCAGCAGAGGATTCAGGAAATTGAAGTCAGTCAGGCTTCGTGGTTCATAGTGATGGGTTTCTAACATGTTTCAGTTACTGAGAGATGAAGGGGGAGGTGTTTAGACACTGTAGAATAGAAGGATGGAGTTGCTTACTCTGTGGGCACATTAAAGACCTCACTAGTATGACAACGCTCATCCATAGGTCAATGAGGGACCTGGAGGTGACACAGGAAGCTGCTGAGGTGTCGGCACCCACTACCTACACAGCATGGCAGGGTGTCGGCACCCACTGGCTACACAGCGTGGCAGGGTGTCGGCACCCACTGGCTACACAGCGTAGCAGGGTGTCGGCATCCACTGGCTACACAGCGTGGCAGGGTGTCGGCACCCACTGGCTATACAGCGTGGCAGGGTGTCGGCACCCACTGGCTACACAGCGTAGCAGGGTGTCGGCATCCACTGGCTACACAGCGTGGCAGGGTGTCGGCACCCACTGGCTATACAGCGTGGCAGGGTGTCGGCACCCACTGGCTACAAAGTGTGGCAGAGTGTCGGCACCCACTGGCTACAAAGTGTGGCAGGGTGTCGGCACCCACTGGCTACACAGCATGGCAGGGTGTCGGCATCCACTGGCTACAAAGCGTGGCAGGGTGTCGGCACCCACTACCTACACAGCATGGCAGGGTGTCGGCACCCACTGGCTACACAGCGTGGCAGGGTGTCGGCACCCACTGGCTACACAGCGTAGCAGGGTGTCGGCATCCACTGGCTACACAGCGTGGCAGGGTGTCGGCACCCACTGGCTATACAGCGTGGCAGGGTGTCGGCACCCACTGGCTACACAGCGTAGCAGGGTGTCGGCATCCACTGGCTACACAGCGTGGCAGGGTGTCGGCACCCACTGGCTATACAGCGTGGCAGGGTGTCGGCACCCACTGGCTACAAAGTGTGGCAGAGTGTCGGCACCCACTGGCTACAAAGTGTGGCAGGGTGTCGGCACCCACTGGCTACACAGCATGGCAGGGTGTCGGCATCCACTGGCTACAAAGCGTGGCAGGGTGTCGGCACCCACTGGCTACAAATTGTGGCAGGGTGTCGGCACCCACTGGCTACACAGCGTGGCAGGGTGTCGGCACCCACTGGCTACAAAGTGTGGCAGGGTGTCGGCACCCACTGGCTACACAGCGTGGCAGGGTGTCGGCACCCACTGGCTACAAAGTGTGGCAGGGTGTCGGCACCCACTGGCTACACAGCGTGGCAGGGTGTCGGCATCCACTGGCTACAAAGTGTGGCAGGGTGTCGGCACCCACTGGCTACACAGCGTGGCAGGGTGTCGGCACCCACTGTCTACACAGCGTGGCAGGGTGTCGGCATCCACTGGCTACACAGCGTGGCAGGGTGTCGGCATCCACTGGCTACAAAGTGTGGCAGGGTGTCGGCACCCACTGGCTACACAGCGTGGCAGGGTGTCGGCACCCACTGGCTACACAGCGTGGCAGGGTGTCGGCACCCACTGGCTACACAGCGTGGCAGGGTGTCGGCACCCACTGGCTACACAGCGTGGCAGGGTGTCGGCACCCACTGGCTACACAGCGTGGCAGGGTGTCGGCACTCACTGGCTACACAGCATGGCAGGGTGTCGGCACCCACTGGCTACACAGTGTGGCAGGGTGTCGGCACCACCAGACTGGCTGCACAGAGTTATGACACGTCGGTCGGCATGAAGGTCCTCCAGTTGTGTACGTAGCCAATAGACGTTGCCTAAAACTCCAAATCTTTATTTATCCAGTTGTAGGCCGTGATTGGCCATGTCAAGCGCTCTCTTCCACAATGACAGGTGCTGAGGCTAGGAGTGGCTCTGCTCGATCTGTGAACATGTTCTGCGGTTTGGGTGATGCTCTAAACAGGATGTGGTTTTCGCGACACTAGCTTGAGCTTCCTCTAAACCTTCGATCAGAACATTCAGAGCAGAAATGGTGCAGGAGGAGTTAGTGCAACGCTCTTCACGTCAAGGCTGGTAATCATTTCTGTAACACAACTGCTTCCTCTACCCAACCACTTCCTTTACACATTGAATTTCTCTTCTAATCTGCACAACGTCGGTGGGGAGCGCCGTGTCATCGCTGGAAGGTATGGGCCACTCCTGGTGGGCTTGGTGACTCCATCGGCCAACCTCAACAGGCCTGAAGACTGAAGTCTGCCGCCATGTCACGAGCCATGAAGGCCAAGCAGAAGGTGAAGAAGAAGATAGTGAAGGACAAAGTCTTTGGGTGTGATTTGGTGGAGCATCTCCAACTCTCAGGCCAAGAAGGTAAGTCACTCATATGTAAGGATGAGGAAGACTCAGGATGAGGAAGATTTAGGATGAGGAAGACTCGGGATGAGGAAGATTTAGGATGAGGAAGACTCGGGATGAGGAAGATTTAGGATGAGGAAGATTTAGGATGAGGAAGACTCGGGATGAGGAAGATTTAGGATGAGGAAGACTCGGGATGAGGAAGATTTAGGATGAGGAAGACTCGGGATGAGGAAGATTTAGGATGAGGAAGATTTAGGATGAGGAAGACTCGGGATGAGGAAGATTTAGGATGAGGAAGACTCGGGATGAGGAAGATTTAGGATGAGGAAGATTTAGGATGAGGAAGACTCGGGATGAGGAAGATTTAGGATGAGGAAGATTTAGGATGAGGAGGACTCAGGATGAGGAGGATTTAGGATGAGGAAGATTTAGGATGAGGAAGACTCAGGATGAGGAAGATTTAGGATGAGGAGGACTCAGGATGAGGAAGATTTAGGATGAGGAGGACTCAGGATGAGGAAGATTTAGGATGAGGAAGATTTAGGATGAGGAGGACTCAGGATGAGGATAGAAGGGGAGTATAGAAAATGGAAAGAAAGAGGAAGGCTGTTTACTATCTACTGGATGGAGAAACACATCCACCAGAAACCAGTGTGAGCAGACATGACCCGAGTACCCAGACAACGCAGGCCCCAACCAGTGTGAGCAGACATGACCCGAGTACCCAGACAACGCAGGCCCCAACCAGTGTGAGCAGACATGACCCGAGTACCCAGACAACACAGGCCCCAACCAGTGTGAGCAGACATGACCCGAGTACCCAGACAACGCAGGCCCCAACCAGTGTGAGCAGACATGACCCGAGTACCCAGACAACGCAGGCCCCAACCAGTGTGAGCAGACATGACCCGAGTACCCAGACAACGCAGGCCCCAACCAGTGTGAGCAGACATGACCCGAGTACCCAGACAACACAGGCCCCAACCAGTGTGAGCAGACATGACCCGAGTACCCAGACAACGCAGGCCCCAACCAGTGTGAGCAGACATGACCCGAGTACCCAGACAACACAGGCCCCAACCAGTGTGAGCAGACATGACCCGAGTACTCAGACAACGCAGGCCCCAACCAGTGTGAGCAGACATGACCCGAGTACCCAGACAACGCAGGCCCCAACCAGTGTGAGCAGACATGACCCGAGTACCGAGACAACACAGGCCCCAACCAGTGTGAGCAGACAAGGACCTGAACACCCAGACGACGCAGGCCCCAATCACAGTGAGCAGACATGACCCAAGTACCCAGACAATGCAGGCCCCAACCAGTGTGAGCAGACATGACCCGAGTACCCAGACAACGCAGGCCCCAACCAGTGTGAGCAGACATGACCCAAGTACCCAGACAACGCAGGCCCCAACCAGTGTGAGCAGACATGACCCGAGTACCCAGACAACGCAGGCCCCAACCAGTGTGAGCAGACATGACCCGAGTACCCAGACAACGCAGGCCTCAACCAGTGTGAGCAGACATGACCCGAGTACCCAGACAACGCAGGCCCCAACCAGTGTGAGCAGACATGACCCAAGTACCCAGACAACGCAGGCCCCAACCAGTGTGAGCAGACATGACCCAAGTACCCAGACAACGCAGGCCCCAACCAGTGTGAGCAGACATGACCCGAGTACCCAGACAACGCAGGCCCCAACCAGTGTGAGCAGACATGACCCGAGTACCCAGACAACGCAGGCCCCAACCAGTGTGAGCAGACATGACCCGAGTACCCAGACAACGCAGGCCCCAACCAGTGTGAGCAGACATGACCCGAGTACCCAGACAACGCAGGCCCCAACCAGTGTGAGCAGACATGACCCGAGTACCCAGACAACGCAGGCCCCAACCAGTGTGAGCAGACATGACCCGAGTACCCAGACAACACAGGCCCCAACCAGTGTGAGCAGACATGACCCGAGTACCCAGACAACGCAGGCCCCAACCAGTGTGAGCAGACATGACCCAAGTACCCAGACAACGCAGGCCCCAACCAGTGTGAGCAGACATGACCCAAGTACCCAGACAACGCAGGCCCCAACCAGTGTGAGCAGACATGACCCGAGTACCCAGACAACGCAGGCCCCAACCAGTGTGAGCAGACAAGGACCTGAACACCCAGACGACGCAGGCCCCAATCACTGTGAGCAGACAAGGACCTGAACACCCAGACAATGCAGGCCCCAATCACAGTGAGCAGACAAGGACCTGAACACCCAGACAATGCAGGCCCCAATCACAGTGAGCAGACAAGGACCTGAACACCCAGACAATGCAGGCCCCAATCACAGTGAGCAGACAAGGACCTGAACACCCAGACAATGCAGGCCCCAATCACAGTGAGCAGACAAGGACCTGAACACCCAGACAATGCAGGCCCCAATCACAGTGAGCAGACAAGGACCTGAACACCCAGACAATGCAGGCCCCAATCACAGTGAGCAGACAAGGACCTGAACACCCAAACAATGCAGGCCCCAATCACAGTGAGCAGACAAGGACCTGAACACCCAGACAATGCAGGCCCCAATCACAGTGAGCAGACAAGGACCTGAACACCCAGACAATGCAGGCCCCAATCACAGTGAGCAGACAAGGACCTGAACACCCAGACAATGCAGGCCCCAATCACAGTGAGCAGACAAGGACCTGAACACCCAAACAATGCAGGCCCCAATCACTGTGAGCAGACAAGGACCTGAACACCCAAACAACGCAGGCCCCAATCACTGTGAGCAGACAAGGACCTGAACACCCAGACAATGCAGGTCCCAATCACAGTGAGCAGACAAGGACCTGAACATACAGACAATGCAGGTCCCAATCACAGTGAGCAGACAAGGACCTGAACATACAGACAATGCAGGTCCCAATCACAGTGAGCAGACAAGGACCTGAACATACAGACAATGCAGGTCCCAATCACAGTGAGCAGACAAGGACCTGAACACCCAAACAACGCAGGCCCCAATCACTGTGAGCAGACAAGGACCTGAACACCCAGACAATGCAGGTCCCAATCACAGTGAGCAGACAAGGACCTGAACATACAGACAATGCAGGTCCCAATCACAGTGAGCAGACAAGGACCTGAACACCCAGACAATGCAGGCCCCAATCACTGTGAGCAGACAAGGACCTGAACATACAGACAATGCAGGTCCCAATCACAGTGAGCAGACAAGAACCTGAACACCCAGACAGAGTGACAGACACCTGGAACTGTAGATCATGGGATGACAGGCATCTGGAACTGTAGACCATGGTATGACAGACACCTGGAACTGTAGACCATGGGATTGGAGACACTTGAACATGTGGACCATGGGATGACAGACACTTGGGACTGTAGATCATGGGTTTGCAGACACCTAGAACTATAGATCAAGGTATTGCAGACACCTATACCTGCAGACCATGGGGTAACAGACACCTAGACCTGCAGACCATTGGGTGACAGACACCTGGAACTGTAGACCATGGGTTTGCAGACACCTGGAACTGTAGGCCATTGGATGACAGACACCTGAAACTGTAGGCCATGGGATGACAGGCATCTGGAACTGTAGACCATGGGATGACAGACACCTGGAACTGTAACCCATGGGATGACAGACACCTGGAACTGTAGACCATGGGATGACAGACACCTGGAACTGTAGACAATGGGATGACAGACACCAGGAACTGAAGTCCTTGAGATGACAGACAACTGGAAAAGTAGATCATGGTATGACAGACACCTGGAACTGTAAACCATGGGATGACAGACACCTGGAACTGTAGACCATGGGATAACAGACATTTGGGACTGTAGATCATGGGATTGCAGACACCTAGAACTATAGATTAAGGTATAGGACACCTAGACCTGCAGACCATGGGGTAACAAACACCTAGACCTGCAAACCATGGGGTGACAGACACCTGGAACTGTAGACCATGGGATTGCAGACACCTGGAACTGTAGACCATGGGAAGACAGACACCTGGAACTGTAGTCCATGGGATGACAGGCATCTGGAACTGTAGATCATGGGGTGACAGACACCTGAATCTTTAGACCATGGCATGACAGGCATCTGGAACTGTAAACCATGGGATGACAGATACCTGGAACTGTAGACCATGAGATAACAGGCTCCTGGAACTGTAGACCATGGGATGATAGACACCTGGAACTGTAGATCATGGGTTTGCAGACACCTAGAACTATAGATCAAGGTATTGCAGACACCTATACCTGCAGACCATGGGGTAACAGACACCTAGACCTGCAGACCATTGGGTGACAGACACCTGGAACTGTAGACCATGGGTTTGCAGACACCTGGAACTGTAGGCCATTGGATGACAGACACCTGAAACTGTAGGCCATGGGATGACAGGCATCTGGAACTGTAGACCATGGGATGACAGACACCTGGAACTGTAGACAATGGGATGACAGACACCTGGAACTGTAACCCATGGGATGACAGACACCTGGAACTGTAGACCATGGGATGACAGACACCTGGAACTGTAGACAATGGGATGACAGACACCAGGAACTGAAGTCCTTGAGATGACAGACACCTGGAAAAGTAGATCATGGTATGACAGACACCTGGAACTGTAAACCATGGGATGACAGACACCTGGAACTGTAGACCATGGGATAACAGACATTTGGGACTGTAGATCATGGGATTGCAGACACCTAGAACTATAGATTAAGGTATAGGACACCTAGACCTGCAGACCATGGGGTAACAGACACCTAGACCTGCAAACCATGGGGTGACAGACACCTGGAACTGTAGACCATGGGATTGCAGACACCTGGAACTGTAGACCATGGGAAGACAGACACCTGGAACTGTAGTCCATGGGATGACAGGCATCTGGAACTGTAGATCATGGGGTGACAGACACCTGAATCTTTAGACCATGGCATGACAGGCATCTGGAACTGTAAACCATGGGATGACAGATACCTGGAACTGTAGACCATGAGATAACAGGCTCCTGGAACTGTAGACCATGGGATGATAGACACCTGGAACTGTAGACCATGGGATGATAGTCACCATGGGATGACAGACATCTGGAACTGTATACCATGGGATGAAAGACACCATGGGATGACAGACACCTGGAACTGTAGACCATGGGATGATAGGCACCATGGGATGACAGACATCTGGAACTGTAGTCTTTGGGATGAAAGACAACTGGAACTGTAGACAATGGGATGACAGACACCTGGAACTGTAGACCATGGGGTGATAGACACCTGGAACTGTAGACCATGGGATGACAGGCATCTGGAACTGTAGACCATGGGATGACAGGCATCTGGAACTGTACACCATGGGATGACAGGCATCTGGAACTGTATACCATGGGATGACAGACACCTGGAACTGCAGACTATGGGATGACAGACACCTGGAACTGTAGACCATGGTATGACAGACACCTTGGGATGACAACCACCTGGAACTGTAGTCCTTGGGATGACAAACACTTGGAATTGTAGACCATGGGATAACAGAACTGTAGACCATAGGGTAACAGGCTCTTGGAACTGTAGATCATGGGATGACAGACACCTGGAAATGTAGACCATGGGATGACAAGCACCATCGGATGACAGACACCAGGAACTGTAGCCCATGGGATGACAGACACCTGGAACTGTAGACCATTGGATGACAGACACCATGGGATGACAGACATCTGGGACTGTAGACCATGGGATGACAGACACCTGGAACTGTAGACCATGGGATTGCAGACACCTAGACCTGTAGACCTTTGGGTGACAGACACCTGGAAATGTAGTCCTTGGGATGACAGACACCTGGAACTGTAGACCATGGGATAGCAGAAACCTGGAACTGTAGACCATAGGATAACAGGCTCTTGGATCTGTAGACCATGGGATGACAGACACCTGGAACTGTAGACCATAGGATAACAGGCTCTTGGAAATGTAGACCATGGGATGACAGATGCCTGGAACTGTAGTCCATGGGATGACAGGCATATGGAACTGTAAAGCATGGGATGACAGATACCTGGAACTGTAGACCATGAGATAACAGGCTCCTGGAGCTGTAGACCATGGGATGACAGGCACCATGGAATGACAGACACCTTGAACTGTAGACCATGGTTTGACAGAAACCATGGGATGACAGATGCCTGGAACTGTAGTCTTTGGGATGAAATACACCTGGAACTGTAGACAATGGGGTGATAGACACCTGGAACTGTAGACCATGGGATGACAGGCATTTGGAACTGTAGACCATGGGATGACAGGCATCTGGAACTGCAGACCATGGGATGACAGACACCTGGTACTGTTGACCATGGTATGACAGACACCTTGGGATGACAACCACCTGGAATTGTAGACCATGGGATAAAAGAACTGTAGACCATAGGATAACAGGCTCTTGGAACTGTAGACCATGGGATGACAGACACCATGGGATGACAGACACCTGGAACTGTAGTCCTTGGGATGACAAACACCTGGAATTGTAGACCATGGGATAACAGAACTGTAGACCATAGGATAACAGGCTCTTGGAACTGTAGACCATGGGATGACAGACACCTGGAACTGTTGACCATGGGATGACAAGCACCATCGGATGACAGACACCAGGAACTGTAGCCCATGGGATGACAGACACCTGGAACTGTGGACCATGGGATTGCAGACACCTCGGCCTGTAGACCTTGGGGTGACAGACACCTGGAACTGTAGTCCTTGGGATGACAGAAACCTGGAACTGTAGACCATAGGATAACAGGCTCTTGGATCTGTAGACCATGGGATGACAGACACCTGGAACTGTAGACTATGGGATGACAGACACCTGGAACTGTAGACCATGGGATGACAGACACTATAGGATGACAGATGTCTGGAACTGTAGACCATGGGATGACAGAAACCTGGAACTGTAGACCATAGGATAACAGGCTCTTGGATCTGTAGACTATGGGATGACAGACACCTGGAAATGTAGACCATGGGATGACAGACACCATAGGATGACAGACGCCTGGAACTGTAGACCATAGGATAACAGGCTCTTGGAAATGTAGACCATGGGATGACAGATGCCTGGAACTGTAGACCATGGGATGACAGGCACCATGGGATGGCAGACACCTGGAACTGTAGACCATGGGATCACAGACACCTGGAACTGTAGACCATGAGATGACAGACACCATGGGGACGACAGATATCTGGAAAAGTAGACCACTAAATGACAGACACCATGGGATGACAGACACCTGGAACTGCAGACCATGGGATGACAGGCACCATGGGATGACAGACACTTGGAACTGTAGACCATGAGATGACAGACACCATGGGACGACAGATATCTGAAAATGTAGACCATGGGATGACCGACTCCTGGAACTGTAGATTATGGGATGATAGGCTCCTGGAACTGTAGACCATGGGTTGACAGGCCCCAATGCGATGGCAGACACCTGGAACTGTAGACCATTGGATGACAGACACCTGGAACTGTAGATCATAGGATAACAGGCTCTTAGAACTGTAGACCATGGGATCACAGACACCTGCATTTGTAGACCATGGAATGACAGACACCTGGAACTGAAGCCCATGGGATGACACCTGGAACTGTAGACCATGGGATGACAGACACCATGGGATGACAGAGATCTGGGACTGTAGACCATGGGATGACAAACACTATGGGATGACAGACAGCTGGAACTGTAGTCCTCGGGATGACAGACACCTGGAACTGTAGACCATGGGATTGCAGACACCTAGGCCTGTAGACCATGGGGTGAAAGACACCTGGAACTGTAGTCCTTGGGATGACAGACACATGGAACTGTAGACCATGGGATGACAGAAACCCGGAACTGTAGACTATGGGATAACAGGCTCTTGCATCTGTAGACCATGGGATGACAAACACCTGGAACTGTAGACCATGGGATGACAGACACCTGGAACTGTAGGCCATGGGATGACAGACACTTAAAATTGTAGACCATGAGATGCCAGGCTCTTGGAAATGTGACAGACACCATGGGATGATAGACACCTGGCTTTGTAGACCATGGGATGACAGACACCTGGAACTGTAGTCCTTGGGATGACAGACACCTGGAACTGTAGACCATGGGATGACAGAAACCTGGAACTGTAGACCATGGGATAACAGGCTCCTAGAACTGTAGACCATGGGATGACAGACACCTGGAACTGTAGACCATGGGATGACAGACACTTGGAACTGTAAACCATGGTATGACAGACACTATGGGATGACAGATGCCTGGAACTGCAGACCATAGGATAACAAACTCTTGGAACTGTAGACCATGGGATGACAGACACCTGGAACTGTAGTCCTTGGGATGACAGACACCTGGAACTGTAGACCATGGGATGACAGAAACCTGGAACTGTAGACCATGGGATAACAGGCTCCTAGAACTGTAGACCATGGGATGACAGACACCTGGAACTGTAGACCATGGGATGACAGAGACCTGGAACTGTAGACCATGGGATGACAGACACCTGGAACTGTAGACCATGGTATGACAGACACCATGGGATGACAGACACCTGGAACTGTAGACCATAGGATAACAGGCTCTTGGAACTGTAGACCATGGGATGACAGGCACCATGGGATGACAGACAGCTGGAACTGTAGACCATGGTATGACAGACACCATGGGATGACAGACACCTGGAACTGTAGACCATGGGATGACAGGCACCATGGGATGACAGGCACCTGGAACTGTAGACCATGGGGTAAAGGGTTCCTGGAACTGTAGACCATGGGATGACAGGCACCATGGGCTGACAGACACCTGGAACTGTAGACCATGGCATGACAGACACCATGGGATGACAGACGCCTGGAACTGTAGTCCTTGGGATGAAAGACACCTGGAACTTTAGACAATGGGATAACAGGCACCTAGAACTGTAGACCAATGGATGACAGACACCTGGAACTGTAGACCATGGGGTGACAGACACCTGGAACTGTAGACCATGGGATGACAGACACCTGGGACTGTAGACCTTGGGATGACAGACACCTGGAACTGTAGACCTTGGGATGACAGACACCTGGAACTGTAGACCATGGTATGACAGACACCTGGAACTGTAGTCCTTGGGATGATATATACTTGGAATTGTAGACCATGGGATAACAGGCTGTTGGAACTGTAGATCATGGGATGATAGACACCTGGAACTGTAGACCATGGGATGACAGGCACCATGTGATTACAGACACCTGGAACTGTAGACCATGGGATGACCGGCTCCTGGAACGGTAGATCATGGGATGACAGACACCTGGAACTGTAGACCATAGGATAACAGGCTCTTGGAACTGTAGACCATGGGTTGACAGATGCCTGTAACTGTAGTCCTTGGGATGAAAGACACCTGGAACTTTAGACAATGGGATGACAGGCACCTAGAACTGTAGACCAATTGATGACAGACACCTGGAACTGTAGACCATGGGGTGACAGACACCTGGAACTGTAGACCATGGGATGACAGACACCTGGAACTGTAGACCTTGGGATGACAGACACCTGGAACTGTAGACCATGGGATGACAGACACCTGGAACTGTAGACCTTGGGATGACAGACACCAGGAACTGTAGACCATGGGATGACAGACACCTGGAACTGTAGACCTTGGGATGACAGACACCTGGAACTGTAGACCTTGGGATGACAGACACCTGGAACTGCAGACTATGGGATGACAGAAACCATGGCATGACAGACACCTGGAACTGTAGACCATGGTATGACAGACACCTGGAACTGTAGACAATGGGATGACAAACGCCTGAAACTGTAGTCCTTGGCATGAAAGACACCTGTAACTCTAAATCATGGGATGACAGACACCTGGAACTGTAGACTATGGGATGATAGACACCTGGAACTGTATACCATGGGATGACAAACACCATGGGATGACAGACATCTGGAACTGTAGTCCTTGGGATGACAGACACCTGGAACTGTAGACCATGAGATGACAGACACCTGGAACTGTAGACCATGAGAATGCAGACACCTAGGTCTGTAGATCATGGGGTGACAGACACCTGAAACTGTAGTCCTTGGGATGATATACACTTGGAATTGTAGACCATGGGATAACAGGCTGTTGGAACTGTAGATCATGGGATGACAGGCACCATGTGATTACAGACACCTGGAACTGTAGACCATGGGATGACAGACACCTGGAACTGTAGACCATAGGATAACAGGCTCTTGGAACTGTAGACCATGGGTTGACAGATGCCTGTAACTGTAGTCCTTGGGATGAAAGACACCTGGAACTTTAGACAATGGGATAACAGGCACCTAGAACTGTAGACCAATTGATGACAGACACCTGGAACTGTAGACCATGGGGTGACAGACACCTGGAACTGTAGACCATGGGATGACAGACACCTGGAACTGTAGACCTTGGGATGACAGACACCTGGAACTGTAGATCATGAGATGACAGACACCTGGGACTGTAGACCTTGGGATGACAGACACCTGGAACTGTAGACTATGAGATGACAGACACCTGGGACTGTAGACCTTGGGATGACAGACACCTGGAACTGTAGATCATGGGATGACAGACACCTAGAACTGTAGACCATGGGATGACAGACACCTGGGACTGTAGACCATGGGGTGACAGACACCTAGAACTGTAGACCATGGGATGACAGACACCTGGGACTGTAGACCATGGGATGACAGACACCTAGAACTGTAGACCATGGGATGACAGACACCTGGAACTGTAGACTATGAGATGACAGACACCTGGAACTGTAGACCATGGGATGACAGACACCTGGAACTGTAGATCATGAGATGACAGACACCTGGAACTGTAGATCATGAGATGACAGACACCTGGAACTGTAGACCATGGGATGACAGACACCTGGGACTGTAGACCATGAGATGACAGACACCTGGAACTGTAGACTATGAGATGACAGACACCTGGAACTGTAGACCATGGGATGACAGACACCTGGAACTGTAGATCATGAGATGACAGACACCTGGAACTGTAGACCATGGGATGACAGACACCTGGAACTGTAGACCATGAGATGACAGACACCTGGAACTGTAGATCATGAGATGACAGACACCTGGAACTGTAGTCCATGGGATGACAGACACCTGGAACTGTAGATCATGAGATGACAGACACCTGGAACTGTAGTCCATGGGATGACAGACACCTGGAACTGTAGTCCATGGGATGACAGACACCTGGAACTGTAGTCCATGGGATGACAGACACCTGGAACTGTAGTCCATGGGATGACAGACACCTGGAACTGTAGACCATGGGATGACAAACACCTGGAACTGTAGACCATGGGATGACAGACACCTGGAACTGTAGACCATGGGATGACAGACACCTGGAACTGTAGACCATGGGATGACAAACACCTGGAACTGTAGACCATGGGATGACAGACACCTGGAACTGTAGACCATGGGATGACAGACACCTGGAACTGTAGACCATGAGATTGAGGGAAATCAGGGTCCTCAGAGCACCCTTTATATCACAGTTCCCCTTTACACCAAAGTCCTCACTGTGCATCAGAGTTCTCAGTGTTCCCCCTTAAATTAGGGTTCCCAGAGCATCCCTTATGTTAGAATCCCCAGACTTCTCCCTTACATCAATTCTTTCCTTACAGTGTAAGGGAACTCTGTGGATACAGATGTAAAGGGGAACTGTGTAGATACAGATGTAAAGGGGAACTCTGTGGATACAGATGTAAAGGGGAACTCTGTAGATACAGATGTAAAGGGGGAACTGTGTGGATACAGATGTAAAGGGGAACTCTGTGGATACAGATGTAAAGGGGGAACTCTGTGGATACAGATGTAAAGGGGAACTCTGTAGATACAGATGTAAAGGGGGAACTCTGTAGATACAGATGTAAAGGGGAACTCTGTAGATACAGATGTAAAGGGGAACTCTGTGGATACAGATGTAAACGGGAACTCTGTGGATACAGATGTAAAAGGGGAACTCTGTGGATACAGATGTAAAGGGGGAACTCTGTAGATACAGATGTAAAGGGGGAACTCTGTAGATACAGATGTAAAGGGGAACTCTGTGGACTCTGATGTAAAGGGGGACTGTGTGGACTCTGATGTAAAGGGGAACTCTGTAGATACAGATGTAAAGGGGGAACTCTGTGGATACAGATGTAAAGGGGGAACTCTGTGGATACAGATGTAAAGGGGAACTCTGTAGATACAGATGTAAAGGGGAACTCTGTGGATACAGATGTAAAGGGGAACTCTGTGGATACAGATGTAAAAGGGGAACTCTGTGGATACAGATGTAAAGGGGGAACTCTGTAGATACAGATGTAAAGGGGGAACTCTGTAGATACAGATGTAAAGGGGAACTCTGTGGACTCTGATGTAAAGGGGGACTGTGTGGACTCTGATGTAAAGGGGGAACTCTGTGGATACAGATGTAAAAGGGGAACTCTGTGGATACAGATGTAAAGGGGGAACTCTGTAGATACAGATGTAAAGGGGGAACTCTGTAGATACAGATGTAAAGGGGGAACTCTGTAGATACAGATGTAAAGGGGGAACTGTGTGGACTCTGATGTAAAGGGGATCTCTGTAGATACAGATGTAAAGGGGGACTGTGTGGACTCTGATGTAAAGGGGAACTCTGTAGATACAGATGTAAAGGGGAACTCTGTGGATACAGATGTAAAGGGGGACTCTGTGGATACAGATGTAAAGGGGAACTCTGTAGATACAGATGTAAAGGGGAACTCTGTAGATACAGATGTAAAGGGGAACTCTGTGGATACAGATGTAAAGGGGGAACTGTGTAGATACAGATGTAAAGGGGAACTGTGTAGATACAGATGTAAAGGGGAACTCTGTGGATACAGATGTAAAAGGGGAACTCTGTGGATACAGATGTAAAGGGGAACTCTGTAGATACAGATGTAAAGGGGGAACTCTGTGGATACAGATGTAAAGGGGAACTCTGTAGATACAGATGTAAAGGGGAACTCTGTGGATACAGATGTAAAAGGGGAACTCTGTGGATACAGATGTAAAGGGGAACTCTGTGGATACAGATGTAAAGGGGGAACTCTGTGGATACAGATGTAAACGGGAACTCTGTGGATACAGATGTAAAAGGGGAACTCTGTGGATACAGATGTAAAGGGGAACTCTGTGGATACAGATGTAAAGGGGGAACTCTGTAGATACAGATGTAAAGGGGGAACTCTGTAGATACAGATGTAAAGGGGAACTCTGTGGACTCTGATGTAAAGGGGGACTGTGTGGACTCTGATGTAAAGGGGGAACTCTGTGGATACAGATGTAAAGGGGAACTCTGTGGATACAGATGTAAAGGGGGACTGTGTGGACTCTGATGTAAAGGGGAACTCTGTGGATACAGATGTAAAGGGGAACTCTGTAGATACAGATGTAAAGGGGGACTGTGTGGACTCTGATGTAAAGGGGAACTCTGTGGATACAGATGTAAAGGGGAACTGTGTAGATACAGATGTAAAGGGGAACTCTGTGGATACAGATGTAAAGGGGAACTCTGTAGATACAGATGTAAAGGGGAACTCTGTGGATACAGATGTAAACGGGAACTCTGTGGATACAGATGTAAAAGGGGAACTCTGTGGATACAGATGTAAAGGGGGAACTCTGTAGATACAGATGTAAAGGGGGAACTCTGTAGATACAGATGTAAAGGGGAACTCTGTGGACTCTGATGTAAAGGGGGACTGTGTGGACTCTGATGTAAAGGGGAACTCTGTAGATACAGATGTAAAGGGGGAACTCTGTGGATACAGATGTAAAGGGGGAACTCTGTGGATACAGATGTAAAGGGGAACTCTGTAGATACAGATGTAAAGGGGAACTCTGTGGATACAGATGTAAAGGGGAACTCTGTGGATACAGATGTAAAAGGGGAACTCTGTGGATACAGATGTAAAGGGGGAACTCTGTAGATACAGATGTAAAGGGGGAACTCTGTAGATACAGATGTAAAGGGGAACTCTGTGGACTCTGATGTAAAGGGGGACTGTGTGGACTCTGATGTAAAGGGGGAACTCTGTGGATACAGATGTAAAAGGGGAACTCTGTGGATACAGATGTAAAGGGGGAACTCTGTAGATACAGATGTAAAGGGGGAACTCTGTAGATACAGATGTAAAGGGGGAACTCTGTAGATACAGATGTAAAGGGGGAACTGTGTGGACTCTGATGTAAAGGGGATCTCTGTAGATACAGATGTAAAGGGGGACTGTGTGGACTCTGATGTAAAGGGGAACTCTGTAGATACAGATGTAAAGGGGAACTCTGTGGATACAGATGTAAAGGGGGACTCTGTGGATACAGATGTAAAGGGGAACTCTGTAGATACAGATGTAAAGGGGAACTCTGTAGATACAGATGTAAAGGGGAACTCTGTGGATACAGATGTAAAGGGGGAACTGTGTAGATACAGATGTAAAGGGGAACTGTGTAGATACAGATGTAAAGGGGAACTCTGTGGATACAGATGTAAAAGGGGAACTCTGTGGATACAGATGTAAAGGGGAACTCTGTAGATACAGATGTAAAGGGGGAACTCTGTGGATACAGATGTAAAGGGGAACTCTGTAGATACAGATGTAAAGGGGAACTCTGTGGATACAGATGTAAAAGGGGAACTCTGTGGATACAGATGTAAAGGGGAACTCTGTGGATACAGATGTAAAGGGGGAACTCTGTGGATACAGATGTAAACGGGAACTCTGTGGATACAGATGTAAAAGGGGAACTCTGTGGATACAGATGTAAAGGGGAACTCTGTGGATACAGATGTAAAGGGGGAACTCTGTAGATACAGATGTAAAGGGGGAACTCTGTAGATACAGATGTAAAGGGGAACTCTGTGGACTCTGATGTAAAGGGGGACTGTGTGGACTCTGATGTAAAGGGGGAACTCTGTGGATACAGATGTAAAGGGGAACTCTGTGGATACAGATGTAAAGGGGATCTCTGTAGATACAGATGTAAAGGGGGACTGTGTGGACTCTGATGTAAAGGGGAACTCTGTAGATACAGATGTAAAGGGGAACTCTGTGGATACAGATGTAAAGGGGGACTCTGTGGATACAGATGTAAAGGGGAACTCTGTGGATACAGATGTAAAGGGGAACTCTGTGGATACAGATGTAAAGGGGAACTCTGTGGATACAGATGTAAAGGGGAACTCTGTGGATACAGATGTAAAGGGGGAACTCTGTGGATACAGATGTAAAGGGGGAACTCTGTGGACTCTGATGTAAAGGGGAACTCTGTAGATACAGATGTAAAGGGGGAACTGTGTGGATACAGATGTAAAGGGGGAACTCTGTGGATTCTGATGTAAAGGGGAACTCTGTGGACTCTGATGTAAAGGGGGACTGTGTGGACTCTGATGTAAAGGGGGAACTCTGTGGATACAGATGTAAAGGGGAACTCTGTGGATACAGATGTAAAGGGGGAACTGTGTGGACTCTGATGTAAAGGGGATCTCTGTAGATACAGATGTAAAGGGGGACTGTGTGGACTCTGATGTAAAGGGGAACTCTGTAGATACAGATGTAAAGGGGAACTCTGTGGATACAGATGTAAAGGGGGACTCTGTGGATACAGATGTAAAGGGGAACTCTGTAGATACAGATGTAAAGGGGAACTGTGTAGATACAGATGTAAAGGGGAACTCTGTAGATACAGATGTAAAGGGGAACTCTGTGGATACAGATGTAAAGGGGGAACTGTGTAGATACAGATGTAAAGGGGAACTGTGTAGATACAGATGTAAAGGGGAACTCTGTGGATACAGATGTAAAAGGGGAACTCTGTGGATACAGATGTAAAGGGGAACTCTGTAGATACAGATGTAAAGGGGGAACTCTGTGGATACAGATGTAAAGGGGAACTCTGTAGATACAGATGTAAAGGGGAACTCTGTGGATACAGATGTAAAAGGGGAACTCTGTGGATACAGATGTAAAGGGGAACTCTGTGGATACAGATGTAAAGGGGGAACTCTGTGGATACAGATGTAAACGGGAACTCTGTGGATACAGATGTAAAAGGGGAACTCTGTGGATACAGATGTAAAGGGGAACTCTGTGGATACAGATGTAAAGGGGGAACTCTGTAGATACAGATGTAAAGGGGGAACTCTGTAGATACAGATGTAAAGGGGAACTCTGTGGACTCTGATGTAAAGGGGGACTGTGTGGACTCTGATGTAAAGGGGGAACTCTGTGGATACAGATGTAAAGGGGAACTCTGTGGATACAGATGTAAAGGGGATCTCTGTAGATACAGATGTAAAGGGGGACTGTGTGGACTCTGATGTAAAGGGGAACTCTGTAGATACAGATGTAAAGGGGAACTCTGTGGATACAGATGTAAAGGGGGACTCTGTGGATACAGATGTAAAGGGGAACTCTGTGGATACAGATGTAAAGGGGAACTCTGTGGATACAGATGTAAAGGGGAACTCTGTGGATACAGATGTAAAGGGGAACTCTGTGGATACAGATGTAAAGGGGGAACTCTGTGGATACAGATGTAAAGGGGGAACTCTGTGGACTCTGATGTAAAGGGGAACTCTGTAGATACAGATGTAAAGGGGGAACTGTGTGGATACAGATGTAAAGGGGGAACTCTGTGGATACAGATGTAAAGGGGGAACTGTGTGGACTCTGATGTAAAGGGGAACTCTGTAGATACAGATGTAAAGGGGGAACTGTGTGGATACAGGTGTAAAGGGGAACTCTGTGGATACAGATGTAAAGGGGAACTCTGTAGATACAGATGTAAAGGGGGAACTGTGTGGATACAGATGTAAAGGGGGAACTCTGTGGATACAGATGTAAAGGGGGAACTCTGTGGACTCTGATGTAAAGGGGAACTCTGTGGATACAGATGTAAAGGGGGAACTCTGTGGATACAGGTGTAAAGGGGGAACTCTGTGGATACAGATGTAAAGGGGGACTGTGTGGACTCTGATGTAAAGGGGAACTCTGTAGATACAGATGTAAAGGGGGACTGTGTGGACTCTGATGTAAAGGGGAACTCTGTGGATACAGATGTAAAGGGGGACAGTGTGGACTCTGATGTAAAGGGGAACTCTGTAGATACAGATGTAAAGGGGAACTCTGTGGATACAGATGTAAAGGGGGAACTCTGTGGACTCTGATGTAAAGGGGAACTCTGTAGATACAGATGTAAAGGGGGAACTGTGTGGATACAGATGTAAAGGGGGAACTCTGTGGATACAGATGTAAAGGGGGAACTGTGTGGACTCTGATGTAAAGGGGAACTCTGTAGATACAGATGTAAAGGGGGAACTGTGTGGATACAGGTGTAAAGGGGAACTCTGTGGATACAGATGTAAAGGGGAACTCTGTAGATACAGATGTAAAGGGGGAACTGTGTGGATACAGATGTAAAGGGGGAACTCTGTGGATACAGATGTAAAGGGGGAACTCTGTGGACTCTGATGTAAAGGGGAACTCTGTGGATACAGATGTAAAGGGGGAACTCTGTGGATACAGGTGTAAAGGGGGAACTCTGTGGATACAGATGTAAAGGGGGACTGTGTGGACTCTGATGTAAAGGGGAACTCTGTAGATACAGATGTAAAGGGGGACTGTGTGGACTCTGATGTAAAGGGGAACTCTGTGGATACAGATGTAAAGGGGGACAGTGTGGACTCTGATGTAAAGGGGAACTCTGTAGATACAGATGTAAAGGGGGAACTCTGTGGATACAGATGTAAAGGGGAACTCTGTGGATACAGATGTAAAAGGGGAACTCTGTGGACTCTGATGTAAAGGGGAACTCTGTGGATACAGATGTAAAGGGGGAACTCTGTGGACTCTGATGTAAAGGGGAACTCTGTGGATACAGATGTAAAGGGGGAACTCTGTGGATACAGATGTAAAGGGGGACTGTGTGGACTCTGATGTAAAGGGGAACTCTGTAGATACAGATGTAAAGGGGGACTGTGTGGACTCTGATGTAAAGGGGAACTCTGTGGATACAGATGTAAAGGGGAACTCTGTAGATACAGATGTAAAAGGGGAACTCTGTGGATACAGATGTAAAGGGGAACTCTGTGGATACAGATGTAAAAGGGGAACTCTGTGGATACAGAAGTAAAGGGGAACTCTGTGGACTCTGATGTAAAAGGGGAACTCTGTAGATACAGATGTAAAGGGGAACTCTGTGGATACAGATGTAAAAGGGGAACTCTGTGGATACAGATGTAAAAGGGGAACTCTGTGGATACAGAAGTAAAGGGGAACTCTGTGGACTCTGATGTAAAGGGGGACTGTGTGGACTCTGATGTAAAGGGGAACTCTGTGGATACAGATGTAAAAGGGGAACTCTGTGGATACAGATGTAAAGGGGGAACTCTGTGGATACAGATGTAAAAGGGGAACTCTGTGGATACAGATGTAAAGGGGAACTCTGTGGATACAGGTGTAAAGGGGAACTCTGTGGATACAGATGTAAAGGGGAACTCTGTAGATACAGATGTAAAGGGGGAACTCTGTGGACTCTGATGTAAAGGGGAACTCTGTGGATACAGATGTAAAGGGGAACTCTGTGGATACAGATGTAAAGGGGAACTCTGTAGATACAGATGTAAAGGGGGAACTCTGTGGACTCTGATGTAAAGGGGGAACTCTGTGGATACAGATGTAAAGGGGAACTCTGTAGATACAGATGTAAAGGGGGACTGTGTGGACTCTGATGTAAAGGGGAACTCTGTGGATACAGATGTAAAGGGGAACTCTGTAGATACAGATGTAAAGGGGGACTGTGTGGACTCTGATGTAAAGGGGAACTCTGTGGATACAGATGTAAAGGGGGACTGTGTGGACTCTGATGTAAAGGGGAACTCTGTAGATACAGATGTAAAGGGGGAACTCTGTGGATACAGATGTAAAGGGGAACTCTGTGGATACAGATGTAAAAGGGGAACTCTGTGGACTCTGATGTAAAGGGGAACTCTGTGGATACAGATGTAAAGGGGGAACTCTGTGGACTCTGATGTAAAGGGGAACTGTGTGGATACAGATGTAAAGGGGGAACTCTGTGGATACAGATGTAAAGGGGGACTGTGTGGACTCTGATGTAAAGGGGGAACTCTGTGGATACAGATGTAAAGGGGGACTGTGTGGACTCTGATGTAAAGGGGAACTCTGTAGATACAGATGTAAAGGGGGACTGTGTGGACTCTGATGTAAAGGGGAACTCTGTAGATACAGATGTAAAGGGGGAACTCTGTGGATACAGATGTAAAGGGGGACTGTGTGGACTCTGATGTAAAGGGGAACTCTGTAGATACAGATGTAAAGGGGGACTGTGTGGACTCTGATGTAAAGGGGGAACTCTGTGGACTCTGATGTAAAGGGGGACTGTGTGGACTCTGATGTAAAGGGGAACTCTGTAGATACAGGTGTAAAGGGGAACTCTGTGGATACAGATGTAAAGGGGAACTCTGTGGATACAGATGTAAAAGGGGAACTCTGTGGATACAGAAGTAAAGGGGAACTCTGTGGACTCTGATGTAAAGGGGGACTGTGTGGATACAGATGTAAAAGGGGAACTCTGTAGATACAGATGTAAAGGGGAACTCTGTGGATACAGATGTAAAAGGGGAACTCTGTGGATACAGATGTAAAAGGGGAACTCTGTGGATACAGAAGTAAAGGGGAACTCTGTGGACTCTGATGTAAAGGGGAACTCTGTAGATACAGATGTAAAAGGGGAACTCTGTGGATACAGATGTAAAGGGGGAACTCTGTGGATACAGATGTAAAGGGGGACTGTGTGGACTCTGATGTAAAGGGGAACTCTGTAGATACAGATGTAAAAGGGGAACTCTGTGGATACAGATGTAAAGGGGAACTCTGTAGATACAGATGTAAAAGGGGAACTCTGTGGATACAGAAGTAAAGGGGAACTCTGTGGACTCTGATGTAAAGGGGAACTCTGTAGATACAGATGTAAAAGGGGAACTCTGTGGATACAGATGTAAAGGGGGACTGTGTGGACTCTGATGTAAAGGGGAACTCTGTGGATACAGATGTAAAAGGGTAACTCTGTGGATACAGATGTAAAGGGGAACTCTGTGGACTCTGATGTAAAGGGGGACTGTGTGGACTCTGATGTAAAGGGGAACTCTGTGGATACAGATGTAAAAGGGGAACTCTGTGGATACAGATGTAAAGGGGGAACTCTGTGGATACAGATGTAAAAGGGGAACTCTGTGGATACAGATGTAAAGGGGAACTCTGTGGATACAGGTGTAAAGGGGAACTCTGTGGATACAGATGTAAAGGGGAACTCTGTAGATACAGATGTAAAGGGGGAACTCTGTGGACTCTGATGTAAAGGAGAACTCTGTGGATACAGATGTAAAGGGGAACTCTGTGGATACAGATGTAAAGGGGAACTCTGTAGATACAGATGTAAAGGGGGAACTCTGTGGACTCTGATGTAAAGGGGGAACTCTGTGGATACAGATGTAAAGGGGAACTCTGTAGATACAGATGTAAAGGGGGACTGTGTGGACTCTGATGTAAAGGGGAACTCTGTGGATACAGATGTAAAGGGGAACTCTGTAGATACAGATGTAAAGGGGGACTGTGTGGACTCTGATGTAAAGGGGAACTCTGTGGATACAGATGTAAAGGGGGACTGTGTGGACTCTGATGTAAAGGGGAACTCTGTAGATACAGATGTAAAGGGGGAACTCTGTGGATACAGATGTAAAGGGGAACTCTGTGGATACAGATGTAAAAGGGGAACTCTGTGGACTCTGATGTAAAGGGGAACTCTGTGGATACAGATGTAAAGGGGGAACTCTGTGGACTCTGATGTAAAGGGGAACTGTGTGGATACAGATGTAAAGGGGGAACTCTGTGGATACAGATGTAAAGGGGGACTGTGTGGACTCTGATGTAAAGGGGGAACTCTGTGGATACAGATGTAAAGGGGGACTGTGTGGACTCTGATGTAAAGGGGAACTCTGTAGATACAGATGTAAAGGGGGACTGTGTGGACTCTGATGTAAAGGGGGAACTCTGTGGACTCTGATGTAAAGGGGGACTGTGTGGACTCTGATGTAAAGGGGAACTCTGTAGATACAGGTGTAAAGGGGAACTCTGTGGATACAGATGTAAAGGGGAACTCTGTGGATACAGATGTAAAAGGGGAACTCTGTGGATACAGAAGTAAAGGGGAACTCTGTGGACTCTGATGTAAAGGGGGACTGTGTGGATACAGATGTAAAAGGGGAACTCTGTAGATACAGATGTAAAGGGGAACTCTGTGGATACAGATGTAAAAGGGGAACTCTGTGGATACAGATGTAAAAGGGGAACTCTGTGGATACAGAAGTAAAGGGGAACTCTGTGGACTCTGATGTAAAGGGGAACTCTGTAGATACAGATGTAAAAGGGGAACTCTGTGGATACAGATGTAAAGGGGGAACTCTGTGGATACAGATGTAAAGGGGGACTGTGTGGACTCTGATGTAAAGGGGAACTCTGTAGATACAGATGTAAAAGGGGAACTCTGTGGATACAGATGTAAAGGGGAACTCTGTAGATACAGATGTAAAAGGGGAACTCTGTGGATACAGAAGTAAAGGGGAACTCTGTGGACTCTGATGTAAAGGGGAACTCTGTAGATACAGATGTAAAAGGGGAACTCTGTGGATACAGATGTAAAGGGGGACTGTGTGGACTCTGATGTAAAGGGGAACTCTGTGGATACAGATGTAAAAGGGTAACTCTGTGGATACAGATGTAAAGGGGAACTCTGTGGATACAGATGTAAAGGGGCCATGGGATGACAGACACCTGGAACTGTAGATCATGGGATGACAGACACCTGGAACTGTAGATCATGAGATGACAGACACCTGGAACTGTAGACCATGGGATGACAGACACCTGGAACTGTAGATCATGAGATGACAGACACCTGGAACTGTAGATCATGGGATGACAGACACCTGGAACTGTAGTCCATGGGATGACAGACACCTGGAACTGTAGACCATGGGATGACAGACACCTGGAACTGTAGACCATGAGATTGAGGGAAATCAGGGTCCTCAGAGCACCCTTTATATCACAGTTCCCCTTTACACCAAAGTCCTCACTGTGCATCAGAGTTCTCAGTGTTCCCCCTTAAATTAGGGTTCCCAGAGCATCCCTTATGTTAGAATCCCCAGACTTCTCCCTTACATCAATTCTTTCCTTACAGTGTAAGGGAACTCTGTGGATACAGAAGTAAAGGGGAACTCTGTGGACTCTGATGTAAAGGGGGACTGTGTGGACTCTGATGTAAAGGGGAACTCTGTAGATACAGATGTAAAGGGGAACTCTGTAGATACAGATGTAAAAGGGGAACTCTGTGGATACAGATGTAAAAGGGGAACTCTGTGGATACAGATGTAAAGGGGAACTCTGTGGATACAGATGTAAAAGGGGAACTCTGTGGATACAGATGTAAAGGGGAACTCTGTGGATACAGATGTAAAGGGGAACTCTGTAGATACAGATGTAAAAGGGGAACCCTGTGGATACAGATGTAAAGGGGGAACTCTGTGGACTCTGATGTAAAGGGGGACTGTGTGGACTCTGATGTAAAAGGGGAACTCTGTGGATACAGATGTAAAGGGGAACTCTGTGGATACAGATGTAAAGGGGAACTCTGTGGATACAGATGTAAAGGGGAACTCTGTGGATACAGATGTAAAGGGGAACTCTGTGGATACAGATGTAAAGGGGGAACTCTGTGGATACAGATGTAAAGGGGAACTCTGTGGATACAGATGTAAAGGGGAACTCTGTGGATACAGATGTAAAGGGGGAACTCTGTGGATACAGATGTAAAGGGGAACTCTGTGGACTCTGATGTAAAGGGGGACTGTGTGGACTCTGATGTAAAAGGGGAACTCTGTGGATACAGATGTAAAGGGGAACTCTGTGGATACAGATGTAAAGGGGAACTCTGTGGATACAGATGTAAAGGGGAACTCTGTGGATACAGATGTAAAGGGGAACTCTGTGGATACAGATGTAAAGGGGGAACTCTGTGGATACAGATGTAAAGGGGAACTCTGTGGATACAGATGTAAAGGGGGAACTCTGTGGATACAGATGTAAAGGGGGACTGTGTGGACTCTGATGTAAGGGGGAACTCTGTAGATACAGATGTAAAAGGGGAACCCTGTGGATACAGATGTAAAGGGGGAACTCTGTGGACTCTGATGTAAAGGGGGACTGTGTGGACTCTGATGTAAAAGGGGAACTCTGTGGATACAGATGTAAAGGGGAACTCTGTGGATACAGATGTAAAGGGGAACTCTGTAGATACAGATGTAAAGGGGGAACTCTGTGGATACAGATGTAAAGGGGGAACTCTGTGGATACAGATGTAAAGGGGAACTCTGTGGATACAGATGTAAAGGGGGAACTCTGTGGATACAGATGTAAAAGGGGAACTCTGTGGATACAGATGTAAAGGGGGAACTCTGTGGATACAGATGTAAAGGGGGACTGTGTGGACTCTGATGTAAAGGGGAACTCTGTAGATACAGATGTAAAAGGGGAACCCTGTGGATACAGATGTAAAGGGGGAACTCTGTGGACTCTGATGTAAAGGGGGACTGTGTGGACTCTGATGTAAAAGGGGAACTCTGTGGATACAGATGTAAAGGGGAACTCTGTGGATACAGATGTAAAGGGGAACTCTGTAGATACAGATGTAAAGGGGGAACTCTGTGGATACAGATGTAAAGGGGAACTCTGTAGATACAGATGTAAAGGGGGACTGTGTGGACTCTGATGTAAAGGGGAACTCTGTAGATACAGATGTAAAAGGGGAACTCTGTGGATACAGATGTAAAGGGGAACTCTGTGGATACAGATGTAAAGGGGAACTCTGTGGATACAGATGGAAAGGGGGAACTCTGTGGATACAGATGTAAAGGGGGACTGTGTGGACTCTGATGTAAAGGGGAACTCTGTAGATACAGATGTAAAAGGGGAACTCTGTGGATACAGATGTAAAGGGGAACTCTGTGGATACAGATGTAAAGGGGAACTCTGTGGATACAGATGTAAAGGGGAACTCTGTGGACTCTGATGTAAAGGGGGAACTGTGTGGACTCTGATGTAAAGGGGGACACTGTGGACTCTGATGTAAAGGGGGACTGTGTGGACTCTGATGTAAAGGGGGACACTGTGGACTCTGATGTAAAGGGGGAACTGTGTGGACTCTGATGTAAAGGGGGAACTCTGTGGACTCTGATGTAAAGGGGAACTCTGTGGACTCTGATGTAAAGGGGGAACTGTGTGGACTCTGATGTAAAGGTGGACTCTGTGGACTCTGATGTAAAGGGGGACTGTGTGGACTCTGATGTAAAGGGGGGACTCTGTGGACTCTGATGTAAAGGGGAACTCTGTGGACTCTGATGTAAAGGGGGACTCTGTGGACTCTGATGTAAAGGGGGACTGTGTGAACTCTGATGTAAAGGGGGGACTCTGTGGACTCTGATGTAAAGGGGGAACTGTGTGGACTCTGATGTAAAGGGGGAACTGTGTGGACTCTGATGTAAAGGGGAACTCTGTGGACTCTGATGTAAAGGGGGAACTGTGTGGACTCTGATGTAAAGGGGAACTCTGTGGACTCTGATGTAAAGGGGGAACTGTGTGGACTCTGATGTAAAGGGGGACTCTGTGGACTCTGATGTAAAGGGGGACTGTGTGGGCTCTGATGTAAAGGGGGAACTGTGTGGACTCTGATGTAAAGGGGGACTCTGTGGACTCTGATGTAAAGGGGGAACTGTGTGGACTCTGATGTAAAGGGGGGACTCTGTGGACTCTGATGTAAAGAGGAACTCTGTGGACTCTGATGTAAAGGGGGACTCTGTGGACTCTGATGTAAAGGGGGACTGTGTGGGCTCTGATGTAAAGGGGGAACTGTGTGGACTCTGATGTAGAGGGGGACTCTGTGGGGTATGTATAGTTTATGGGTTTGCTGTGAAGAGAAGGTGGCCTCTCTGGTCACGGGTGTCTGGAAGGGGCAGAATTGGGAGATTTCTCTGGTACTGATGTAAAGGGGGACTCTGTGGACTCTGATGTAAAGGGGGAACTCTGTGGACTCTGATGTAAAGGGGGGACTCTGTGGACTCTGATGTAAAGGGGGACTCTGTGGACTCTGATGTAAAGGGGGACTCTGTGGACTCTGATGTAGAGGGGAACTCTGTGGACTCTGATGTAAAGGGGGACTCTGTGGACTCTGATGTAGAGGGGAACTCTGTGGACTCTGATGTAAAGGGGGACTCTGTGGACTCTGATGTAGAGGGGAACTCTGTGAACTCTGATGTAAAGGGGGACTCTGTGGACTCTGATGTAAAGGGGGACTCTGTGGGGTATGTATAGTCTCTGGTACTGATGTAAAGGGGGACTCTGTGGACTCTGATGTAAAGGGGGACTCTGTGGGGTATGTATAGTTTCTGGTACTGATGTAAAGGGGGACTCTGTGGACTCTGATGTAAAGGGGGACTCTGTGGGGTATGTATAGTTTCTGGTACTGATGTAAAGGGGGACTCTGTGGACTCTGATGTAAAGGGGGACTCTGTGGACTCTGATAGTTTCTGGTACTGATGTAAAGGGGGACTCTGTGGACTCTGATGTAAAGGGGGACTGTGTGGACTCTGATGTAAAGGGGGACTCTGTGGACTCTGATGTAAAGGGGGACTCTGTGGACTCTGATGTAAAGGGGGACTCTGTGGACTCTGATGTAAAGGGGGACTCTGTGGACTCTGATGTAAAGGGGGACTCTGTGGGGTATGTATAGTCTCTTGTACTGATGTAAAGGGGGACTCTGATGTAAAGGGGGACTCTGTGGGGTATGTATAGTTTCTGGTACTGATGTAAAGGGGGACTCTGTGGACTCTGATGTAAAGGGGGACTCTGTGGGGTATGTATAGTCTCTGGTACTGATGTAAAGGGGGACTCTGTGGATTCTGATGTAAAAGGGGACTCTGTGGACTCTGATGTAAAGGGGGACTCTGTGGACTCTGATGTAAAGGGGGACTCTGTGGACTCTGATGTAAAGGGGGACTCTGTGGACTCTGATGTAAAGGGGGACTCTGTGGACTCTGATGTAAAGGGGGACTCTGTGGACTCTGATGTAGAGGGGAACTCTGTGGACTCTGATGTAAAGGGGGACTCTGTGGACTCTGATGTAAAGGGGGACTCTGAGGACTCTGATGTAAAGGGGGACTCTGTGGACTCTGATGTAAAGGGGGACTCTGTGGGGTATGTATAGTTTCTGGTACTGATGTAAAGGGGGACTCTGTGGACTCTGATGTAAAGGGGGACTCTGTGGACTCTGATGTAAAGGGGGACTCTGTGGACTCTGATGTAAAGGGGGACTCTGTGGGGTATGTATAGTCTCTGGTACTGATGTAAAGGGGGACTCTGTGGATTCTGATGTAAAGGGGGACTCTGTGGACTCTGATGTAAAGGGGGACTCTGTGGACTCTGATGTAAAGGGGGACTCTGTGGGGTATGTATAGTTTCTGGTACTGACGTAAAGGGGGACTCTGTGGACTCTGATGTAAAGGGGGACTCTGTGGACTCTGATGTAAAGGGGAACTCTGTGGACTCTGATGTAAAGGGGGACTCTGTGGACTCTGATGTAAAGGGGGACTCTGTGGGGTATGTATAGTTTCTGGTACTGACGTAAAGGGGGACTCTGTGGACTCTGATGTAAAGGGGGACTCTGTGGACTCTGATGTAAAGGGGGACTCTGTGGACTCTGATGTAAAGGGGGACTCTGTGGACTCTGATGTAAAGGGGGACTCTGTGGGGTATGTATAGTTTCTGGTACTGATGTAAAGGGGGACTGTGTGGAATCTGATGTAAAGAGGGACTCTGTGGACTCTGATGTAAAGGGGAACTCTGTGGACTCTGATGTAAAGGGGGACTCTGTGGACTCTGATGTAAGGGGGACTGTGTGGACTCTGATGTAAAGGGGGACTCTGTGGGGTATGTATAGTTTCTGGTACTGATGTAAAGGGGAACTCTGTGGACTCTGATGTAAAGGGGGACTCTGTGGACTCTGATGTAAAGGGGGACTCTGTGGGGTATGTATAGTCTCTGGTACTGATGTAAAGGGGGACTGTGTGGACTCTGATGTAAAGGGGGACTCTGTGGACTCTGATGTAAAGGGGGACTCTGTGGACTCTGATAGTTTCTGGTACTGATGTAAAGGGGGATTCTGTGGACTCTGATGTAAAGGGGGACTCTGTGGGGTATGTATAGTTTCTGGTACTGATGTAAAGGGGGACTCTGTGGACTCTGATGTAAAGGGGGACTCTGTGGACTCTGATGTAAAGGGGAACTCTGTGGACTCTGATGTAGAGGGGAACTCTGTGGACTCTGATGTAAAGGGGGACTCTGTGGGGTATGTATAGTCTCTGGTACTGATGTAAAGGGGGACTCTGTGGACTCTGATGTAAAGGGGGACTCTGTGGACTCTGATGTAAAGGGGGGCTCTGTGGATTCTGATGTAAAGGGGGACTCTGTGGACTCTGATGTAAAGGGGGACTCTGTGGGGTATGTA
This sequence comes from Lithobates clamitans, assembly GCA_037952925.1. Taxonomy (NCBI): domain Eukaryota; kingdom Metazoa; phylum Chordata; class Amphibia; order Anura; family Ranidae; genus Lithobates; species Lithobates clamitans. The sequence continues at coordinate 39,247 of JBBGZY010003416.1, read as the reverse complement.
TAGTTTCTGGTACTGACGTAAAGGGGGACTCTGTGGACTCTGATGTAAAGGGGGACTCTGTGGGGTATGTATAGTCTCTGGTACTGATGTAAAGGGGGACTGTGTGGACTCTGATGTAAAGGGGGACTCTGTGGACTCTGATGTAAAGGGGGACTCTGTGGACTCTGATAGTTTCTGGTACTGATGTAAAGGGGGATTCTGTGGACTCTGATGTAAAGGGGGGCTCTGTGGACTCTGATGTAAAGGGGGACTCTGTGGACTCTGATGTAAAGGGGGACTCTGTGGGGTATGTATAGTTTCTGGTACTGACGTAAAGGGGGACTCTGTGGACTCTGATGTAAAGGGGAACTCTGTGGACTCTGATGTAAAGGGGGACTCTGTGGACTCTGATGTAAAGGGGGACTCTGTGGACTGTGATGTAAAGGGGGACTCTGTTGTAAAGGGGAACTCTGTGGACTCTGATGTAAAGGGGGACTCTGTGGACTCTGATAGTCTCTGGTACTGACGTGGTTCTGATCAGTTCCTCAGGTTCTGAGAAGTTGCACGGAATTCGTAGAAGAACACGGCATTGTGGACGGCATTTATCGCTTGTGTGGCATTTCCTCCAATGTTCAGAAATTACGGTGAGTTCTGGGGATGGACGCTGGTCATGTGACTTGTGTTTCGGGTTTGATATCACATGACATCGTGTCTTTTCCTACAGACAAGAGTTTGACTTGGAGCGACTTCCAGATCTAAATAAGAGTCCTTACCTACAAGATGTCCACTGTGTCAGCTCCCTGTGTAAGGCCTACTTCCGGGAACTGCCCAACCCTCTGCTCACCTATCAACTCTACGACAAGTTTGCTGTGAGTATCCCCCTCGATCTTCTACCATCTCCTTCAATCATCAGGACCCCCGAGCAATACTCAGCTCCACAATCCCTTTGTCTTCCAGGGTCCTCACCTTCTAGCCCCCCAGTCTGTGGGACTGCCCCTGCAGGGTTCCCAGGGTTTAGCTCCACCTTATATGAGCTTTTCATAGCCCCGGGAGCACAGAATCATGTAACATGAGTCTGAAGCCTCAAAGCCCTAAATCTGGCCATCCTGAATTACAGAACCTTTAAGTGAAAGTCATTGAATGGACTTTATGAGTAGCACAGCTACGGCATTTCCGCATATCTTCTATGTGCACAGATTGAGGGTTCAGGTCAGCAGAGCTTCATTATGGTCTCTGCTTCTACCCCCCAAACCACAGCAGAGGTTCTACCCCCAACCACCTGCAGTCTCCAGCACTGGTTCCCCTGTTATATTGTCATTCATAGGGATGGGGACTCTGATCTAAGGGGAAACCATTCTTTTATAAAACTGATTTATTTTTTTCAGCCAGTGAATATTCATAAAATGTATGATGCCTCCCTTGTACTGAGACGTTTGGAGACCCCTGGTCTAGAACATCCATTCTCAGCCAGTGCTCCTCCACAGGTTTCTGGGGTTTCCTTAAATTTTGGCTGATCTCAAATCTGATGTTGCTGAGATAGTTCCTGGGCCGATACCACTTGGTGGAACCAGAGGCATGACGCCAGTGACCAAAAAACCTCACAGATTCCTGCATCCAAACAAGTGGGGTGGAGGAAGGAATCCTCCCCACTGTGCTATTAGACTCTGACAGCGGGGACTTCTCTCCTGTCAGAACACATTGATCAGCACTGCAGCCATTGGCCGTAGATGCTGATCGAATGCTGGTTTTCCAGTAGGACTGTTCGATAGAAGTTGTCTCAACTTCTGTTGAACAGAGAGGACTACACCCAGATGGAAATTTGTCAAGTTCCTGCTGAAGCGGCTGAATTTGACCCATGTGTACCCAGCTTAAAGGGTGCTTCCTCCCACTGACCTCTGAGATTTTAGCAGGACTCCCTGGGACCTGAAAATTACTTCAACGGTTCCTCTAGGGCAAGGGGTTCTCAACACCTGTCCTCAGGACCCACCAACAGGCCAGGTTTGCAGGATAACTGAAATACATGACAGGTGATCTCATTTGCTGCTCAGTGATTGCCGTATTCTAGTCGGCATCTCCCCCCAAGGTAATACATAAATTCTGGCCTGTTGGTGGGTCCTGAGGACCCCCCCAAGGTAATACAGAAAACCTGGCCTGTTAGTGGGTCCTGAGGACCGGAGATGAGAACCACTGATCTAGGGTAAGGGGTCTGAGAAAGGATAATCTAGAGAGAAGCTCCTATGCCTGTGGATTAACAGCAACCTTTTTCTTCCTACTGAAGGATGCGGTGGCCATACAACTGGAAGAACAACGTTTAATAAAGATCAGAGATGTGTTGAAGGAGCTTCCTCTTCCCCATTTCAGGTACAGTGCCAATCCTACCAGCACGCTGTCTCCCTGACATCCTTCGTAAATCAATGAAAAAGTCCCACTACTAAGATGGGTTAGTCAATATCTACAACAATCTGATTGGTGCCTCCAGTGTGCTGCAATGTATGCATTATAGATTAAAAGAAGCAACTGCTGGCCGAATCTATTACCATGAGAGTACATTGTCCAGGGATGGCATCTGCCTAGCCTGCTTGGGTTGGGTTACCCCTCGATTATCAATGTTTTCAGAGGAACCCACTTAATTGGCTGAACCACTAAAATGTCCACTAAGAGCCATCATCTCCAGCTCCAATATATCCATAAACCCTCATCTACGAGGGATCAGTACTGAGTTTTGTTTTTTTTTTTTTGATTAAACTTTTCAGTGACAAAGCATGATGGGACTTGTGGGTACTGAGTTCTTCTCCATGTGATTCCTTCCTTCACCCTCCTCCTATTAAATACATTATTATGTGTATCTAACAGGACTCTGGAGTATCTCATGAAACACCTGATCCATGTGGCTTCATTCAGCGTACAAACCAACATGCATACCAGGAACCTGGCCATCGTGTGGGCACCAAATCTTCTGAGGTAAGAAGGACCAGATGTGTGGATCATCTTTTTTTTTTCACAATAGAAGATGTGTGGATCATCTTTCATCATCAAGCCCCCTATCCATAGAGCTTGTTCCTACTCCAGGTCTACACCCGGGAATTAATGGAACATGAAATGGAAACAAAGATCAAAACAGCCATAGATCGAATCGGCTGTATTTAGCTATCTAACGTAAACAATGTTATTCCTCAGACAAAGTCATATAGAACTGAATGATTCATCTAATAATTGGCATTACTGTGCAGGTCCAAGGACATCGAGTCATCCGGGTTCAATGGCACGGCAGCATTCATGGAGGTCCGAGTCCAGTCTATTGTGGTGGAATTTATTCTGACCCACGTGGAGCAGTTATTTGGATTTGTCTCAGCTGATGGTGGGTATATAGATGGTGATGTAATTCTTCAGTTTTTGGATTATTTGCTAATGATGTGAGAATACTAGGACATAAAGATCCGTCATTCAGAAGCCTCTAGATGATGAAGACCCTGAGACCACCACTGCACACCTTGTTTTGTCTCCCTCCCGTCCCCTCGGCCCACACTCTGCACTATTATGTGAAATGATAAACTTTTGTGTTTCAGGAAACCTGAACAGCACCTCAGCCACGATGAACTGTGTTCCTGAGGACTATTATCGCTCTTTATCATACAACCTACCAAGCATGTTGAACCACGGTGATGGGCCTCCACAGATACGACCGTACCACACAATCATAGAGTTCTCAGATCATAAGTAAGTCACCATTCCAAATCTCTGACCAAGGTCTCTCTTAGTATAATCCAGCCCCTTTAAACTACAATGTGAGCTGTACCAGCTGCCTTACGCTCAACGTTCCTCATTGTATTTCTTTAACATAAAGTCCTACTGGCGCCCAGCTTTTCCACCCCATGTGGGTGTGATGAACTCCACCCATGTGAGGCATTCCTTCCCAATGATATCTATGAGATGTAAACCACTCTATGGTATAGGTGTTACTCCAATACACGTACAGTATATGGATGGTAATTCTGTTGATGAAATGTTGTGTGAACTGCACAGCTCTGGTGCTCTGTTTCCATGCTTGGCATCTAAAGGAAGGTCCGAGATATCATGCTTGTGTATCAAACCGTATAATAAACATCTAATCAAAGTAAGATGGCAGAAGCCACAAATCGGAGTAACCGGCTACAACATGACACTTAACAATCAGAACTGCCCTACTTAGGTGTGCTCACCCTGTAGATCTCCTGGTCAATAAGGCCAATAGCAATGATGTAGAGAGTGCTGGTAAAATTCCTGGTACATGTCTGTATTTTGGGAAGTACCAGGGTGCCTCACGTCCCTCTGCCAAGGATCTGAACACACTGTAATAATACATATAACCTGCCTGACTCCCCCTCAACAAACATTACAGCTCACACCATCAGGGCTTCCATTATCTTCCAGAGGCCTCCATCATAGACAATCACACACATGGTCCTCTCACATGTCCAGGGCTTCCATTATCTTCCAGAGGCCTCCATCATAGACAATCACACACATGGTCCTCTCACATGTACAGGGCTTCCATTATCTTCCTGAGGCCTCCATCAGAGACAATCACAGAGGGTTTCCGCACACATGGTCTTCTCACATGTACAGGGCTTCCATTATCTTCCTGAGGCCTCCATCATAGACAATCACACACATGGTCCTCTCACATGTACAGGGCTTCCATTATCTTCCAGAGGCCTCCATCATAGACAATCACAGAGGGTTTCCGCACACATGGTCCTCTCACATGTACAGGACTTCCATTATCTTCCTGAGGCCTCCATCATAGACAATCACAGAGGGTTTCCGCACACATGGTCCTCTCACATGTACAGGACTTCCATTATCTTCTTGAGGCCTCCATCATAAACAATCACACACATGGTCCTCTCACATGTACAGGGCTTCCATTATCTTCCAGAGGCCTCCATCATAGACAATCACACACATGGTCCTCTCACATGTCCAGTGCTTCCATTATCTTCCAGAGGCCTCCATCATAAACAATCACAGAGGGTTTCTGCACACATGGTCTTCTCACATGTACAGGGCTTCCATTATCTTCCTGAGGCCTCCACCATAGACAATCACACACATGGTCTTCTCACATGTACAGGGATTCCATTATCTTCCTGAGGCCTCCATCATAGACAATCACACACATGGTCTTCTCACATGTACAGGGCTTCCATTATCTTCCAGAGGCCTCCATCATAGACAATCACACACATGGTCCTCTCACATGTACAGGGATTCCATTATCTTCCTGAGGCCTCCATCATAGACAATCACACACATGGTCTTCTCACATGTACAGGGCTTCCATTATCTTCCAGAGGCCTCCATCATAAACAATCACAGAGGGTTTCTGCACAAATGGTCTTCTCACATGTAAAGGGCTTCCATTATCTTCCTGAGGCCTCCACCATAGACAATCACACACATGGTCTTCTCACATGTACAGGGATTCCATTATCTTCCTGAGGCCTCCATCATAGACAATCACAGAGGGTTTCCGCACACATGGTCCTCTCACATGTACAGGGCTTCCATTATCTTCCAGAGGCCTCCATCATAGACAATCACACACATGGTCCTCTCACATGTCCAGTGCTTCCATTATCTTCCAGAGGCCTCCATCATAAACAATCACAGAGGGTTTCTGCACACATGGTCTTCTCACATGTACAGGGCTTCCATTATCTTCCTGAGGCCTCCACCATAGACAATCACACACATGGTCTTCTCACATGTACAGGGATTCCATTATCTTCCTGAGGCCTCCATCATAGACAATCACACACATGGTCTTCTCACATGTACAGGGCTTCCATTATCTTCCAGAGGCCTCCATCATAGACAATCACACACATGGTCCTCTCACATGTACAGGGATTCCATTATCTTCCTGAGGCCTCCATCATAGACAATCACACACATGGTCTTCTCACATGTACAGGGCTTCCATTATCTTCCAGAGGCCTCCATCATAAACAATCACAGAGGGTTTCTGCACACATGGTCTTCTCACATGTACAGGGCTTCCATTATCTTCCTGAGGCCTCCACCATAGACAATCACACACATGGTCTTCTCACATGTACAGGGCTTCCATTATCTTCCTGAGGCCAAATAGCAATGCCTTCCACTCTTATAGGGCGTACACACGGTCGGACTTTGTTCGGACATTCCGACAACAAAATCCTAGGATTTTTTCCGACGGATGTTGGCTCAAACTTGTCTTGCATACACACGGTCACACAAAGTTGTCGGAAAATCCGATCGTTCTAAACGCGGTGACGTAAAACACGTACGTCGGGACTATAAACGGGGCAGTAGCCAATAGCTTTCATCTCTTTATTTATTCTGAGCATGCGTGGCACTTTGTCCGTCGGATTTGTGAACACACGATCGGAATTTCCGACAACGGATTTTGTTGTCGGAAAATTTTATCTCCTGCTGTCCAACTTTGTGTGTCGGAAAATCAGATGGAAAATGTCCGATGGAGCCCACACACGGCCGGAATTTCCGACAACACGCTCCGATCGGACATTCTCCATCGGAAAATCCGACCGTGTGTACGAGGCATTATAGTTGTCACACTTATGTGAATATCCAGCTGTTCGGGTATGGAATGTCACCAAGTATCTCCCCATAAATGGCCATTATCATGTGATAAAACCAGGGATATCCTCCAATGGTACAGTAACCAAATAGACTAAAATTTACTGACAAGTAGAAAGCCACTCACATATTAAAAACAATCAGATCGCATGTAAATCAAAGCTGACATCAGGCTCTGTCTCTCTGTGTGATAGACATATGTTGGTCCCACCACTAGCTCACTACTTCCAGTTCCTGCTCTCATGTCACCCGCAATCGCCGCATAACCACGCCGGATGCGTTTCGTCACTTCCGCCGTTGTCACAGGGGGTGCTGGGGGGATATTTGGTGACATTCTATACCCGATATTCACATAAGTGTTTTATGCCAACCATGAGGGTGGGAGACATTGCGGTTGAGTTTACACCATGCTGGGGAGAGGGATCACCAGAGCACGTCAGGTGGTGTGTGATCGATATTTATCTCAACGGGAGAAGATCTCAACACTTTCATTTGCACAACTTTGGTGGACTTTATTTTGTGGACGTTTTTGTTACTGTGGGTGAAAACCTATAATAAGGTTAAATCACATGTGAAAGGTGTCCATAGTACCACCAACCACTCACTCTGACCACTACATTTACCACAACAATAATGATATAATCATAATGACTTATTTCAACTGTTTGCAGGAGAAAAGGCTCTTTAAAAGCCAAGAAGTGGAAATCCATCTTCAACCTCGGCCGATCAAATAACGACTCCAAGCGCAAGACAACAAAGCAGGATGAGAAAGGTTTGGCCCCTCCTTCTTTGCCTTATTTATCATATATTTACTTTCTAAATGAGGTAATGATGAAGATTTGTAGGAAATGCTCTGATTTGATGAATATATGATTTATGACCTCCAATCAAATACCAGAACCCATAATATACAAGCCCAGGCCTATGTCCCCCCGATATCGACTCTTCATTCTTAGATTGCACAGAAGGCGCCACCAGGAAATCTTATTACAAAGAGCAATGAGACATTTCTACAGCACAGTCCTGCAACTGGGTCACCTCTAGATGTATTTCCTCATTAGGAAACATTTGGATGATAATTGAGGTTGGTGCTGTTGCCGAATATATTTCATCCAAACTCCTGTCCTATGGCCTAACACCTATCCCACCAGTCTGGACCCCTGTGCCACCAAACCTAACACCTATCCCACCAGTCTGGACCCCTGTGCCACCAAACCTAACACCTATCCCACCAGTCTGGACCCCTGTGCCACCAAACCTAACACCTCTCCCACCAGTCTGGACCCCTGTGCCACCAAACCTAACACCTATCCCACCAGTCTGGACCCCTGTGCCACCAAACCTAACACCTATCCCACCAGTCTGGACCCCTGTGCCACCAAACTTAACACCTATCCCACCAGTCTGGACCCCTGTGCCACCAAACCTAACACCTATCCCACCAGTCTGGACCCCTGTGCCACCAAACCTAACACCTCTCCCACCAGTCTGGACCCCTGTGCCACCAAACCTAACACCTCTCCCACCAGTCTGGACCCCTGTGCCACCAAACCTAACACCTATCCCACCAGTCTGGACCCCTGTGCCACCAAACCTAACACCTATCCCACCAATCTGGACCCCTGTGCCACCAAACCTAACACCTATCCCACCAGTCTGGAGCCCTGTGCCACCAAACCTAACACCTCTCCCACCAGTCTGGACCCCTGTGCCACCAAACCTAACACCTCTCCCACCAGTCTGGACACCTGTGCCACCAAACCTAACACCTATCCCACCAGTCTGGACCCCTGTGCCACCAAACCTAACACCTCTCCCACCAGTCTGGACCCCTGTGCCACCAAACCTAACACCTATCCCACCAGTCTGGACCCCTGTGCCACCAAACCTAACACCTATCCCACCAGTCTGGACCCCTGTGCCACCAAACCTAACACCTATCCCACCAGTCTGGACCCCTGTGCCACCAAACCTAACACCTATCCCACCAGTCTGGACCCCTGTGCCACCAAACCTAACACCTATCCCACCAGTCTGGACCCCTGTGTCACCAAACCTAACACCTCTCCCACCAGTCTGGACCCCTGTGCCACCAAACCTAACACCTATCCCACCAGTCTGGACCCCTGTGCCACCAAACCTAACACCTATCCCACCAGTCTGGACCCCTGTGCCACCAAACCTAACACCCATACCACCAGTCTGGACCCCTGTGCCACCAAACCTAACACCTCTCCCACCAGTCTGGACCCCTGTGCCACCAAACCTAACACCTCTCCCACCAGTCTGGACCCCTGTGCCACCAAACCTAACACCTCTCCCACCAGTCTGGACCCCTGTGCCACCAAACCTAACACCTCTCCCACCAGTCTGGACCCCTGTGCCACCAAACCTAACACCTATCCCACCAGTCTGGACCCCTGTGCCACCAAACCTAACACCTATCCCACCAGTCTGAACCCCTGTGCCACCAAACCTAACACCTCTCCCACCAGTCTGGACCCCTGTGCCACCAAACCTAACGCCTCTCCGACCAGTCTGGACCCCTGTGCCACCAAACCTAACACCTATCCCACCAGTCTGGACCCCTGTGCCACCAAACCTAACACCTATCCCACCAGTCTGGACCCCTGTGCCACCAAAACTAACACCTATCCCACCAGTCTGGACCCCTGTGCCACCAAACCTAACACCTATGCCACCAGTCTGGACCCCTGTGCCACCAAACCTAACACCTATCCCACCAGTCTGGACCCCTGTGCCACCAAACCTAACACCTATCCCACGAGTCTGGACCCCTGTGCCACCAAACCTAACACCTCTCCCACCAGTCTGGACCCCTGTGCCACCAAACCTAACACCTCTCCCACCAGTCTGGACCCCTGTGCCACCAAACCTAACACCTCTCCCACCAGTCTGGACCCCTGTGCCACCAAACCTAACACCTCTCCCACCAGTCTGGACCCCTGTGCCACCAAACCTAACACCTATCCCACCAGTCTGGACCCCTGTGCCCCCAAACCTAACACCTCTCCCACCAGTCTGGACCCCTGTGCCCCCAAACCTAACACCTATCCCACCAGTCTGGACCCCGGTGCCACCAAACCCAACACCTATCCCACCAGTCTGGACCCCTGTGCCCCCAAACCTAACACCTCTCCCACCAGTCTGGACCCCTGTGCCACCAAACCTAACACCTCTCCCACCAGTCTGGACCCCTGTGCCCCCAAACCTAACACCTATCCCACCAGTCTGGACCCCTGTGTCACCAAACCTAACACCTATCCCACCAGTCTGGACCCCTGTACCACCAAACCTAACACCTATCCCACCAGTCTGGACCCCTGTGCCACCAAACCTAACACCTATTCCACCAGTCTGGACCCCTGTACCACCAAACCTAACACCTCTACCACCAGTCTGGACCCCTGTGTCACCAAACCTAACACCTATCCCACCAGTCTGGACCCCTGTGCCACCAAACCTAACACCTCTCCCACCAGTCTGGACCCCTGTGCCACCAAACCTAACACCTATCCCACCAGTCTGGACCCCTGTGCCACCAAACCTAACACCTCTCCCACCAGTCTGGACCCCTGTGTCACCAAACCTAACACCTATCCCACCAATCTGGACCCCTGTGCCCCCAAACCTAACACCTATCCCACCAGTCTGGACCCCTGTGTCACCAAACCTAACACCTATCCCACCAATCTGGACCCCTGTGCCCCCAAACCTAACACCTATCCCATCAGTCTGGACCCCTGTGCCACCAAACCTAACACCTATCCCACCAGTCTGGACCCCTGTGCCACCAAACCTAACACCTCTCCCACCAGTCTAGACCCCTGTGTCACCAAACCTAACACCTATCCCACCAATCTGGACCCCTGTGCCACCAAACCTAACACCTATCCCACCAGTCTGGACCCCTGTGCCACCAAACCTAACACCTCTACCACCAGTCTGGACCCCTGTGCCACCAAACCTAACACCTATCCCACCAGTCTGGACCCCTGTGCCACCAAACCTAACACCTATCCCACCAGTCTGGACCCCTGTGCCACCAAACCTAACACCTATCCCACCAGTCTGGACCCCTGTGCCACCAAACCTAACACCTATCCCACCAGTCTGGACCCCTGTGCCACCAAACCTAACACCTATCCCACCAGTCTGGACCCCTGTACCACCAAACCTAACACCTATCCCACCAGTCTGGACCCCTGTGCCACCAAACCTAACACCTCTACCACCAGTCTGGACCCCTGTGCCACCAAACCTAACACCTCTCCCACCAGTCTGGACCCCTGTGCCACCAAACCTAACACCTATCCCACCAGTCTGGAGCCCTGTGCCACCAAACCTAACACCTCTCCCACCAGTCTGGACCCCTGTGCCACCAAACCTAACACCTCTCCCACCAGTCTGGACCCCTGTGCCACCAAACCTAACACCTATCCCACCAGTCTGGACCCCTGTGCCACCAAACCTAACACCTATCCCACCAGTCTGGACCCCTGTGCCACCAAACCTAACACCTATGCCACCAGTCTGGACCCCTGTGCCACCAAACCTAACACCTATCCCACGAGTCTGGACCCCTGTGCCCCCAAACCTAACACCTATCCCACGAGTCTGGACCCCTGTGCCACCAAACCTAACACCTATCCCACCAGTCTGGACCCCTGTGCCACCAAACGTAACACCTCTCCCACCAGTCTGGACCCCTGTGCCACCAAACCTAACACCTCCCCCACCAGTCTGGACCCCTGTGCCACCAAACCTAACACCTATCCCACCAGTCTGGACCCCTGTGCCACCAAACCTAACACCTATCCCACCAGTCTGAACCCCTGTGCCACCAAACCTAACACCTCTCCCACCAGTCTGGACCCCTGTGCCACCAAACCTAACACCTCTCCCACCAGTCTGGACCCCTGTGCCACCAAACCTAACACCTCTCCCACCAGTCTGGACCCCTGTGCCACCAAACCTAACACCTCTCCCACCAGTCTGGACCCCTGTGCCACCAAACCTAACACCTCTCCCAACAGTCTTTACCCCTGTGCCACCAAACCTAACACCTCTCCCACCAGTCTGGACCCCTGTGCCACCAAACCTAACACCTATCCCACCAGCCTGAACCCCTGTGCCACCAAACCTAACACCTCTCCCACCAGCCTGGACCCCTGTGCCACCAAACCTAACACCTATCCCACCAGTCTGGACCCCTGTGCCACCAAACCTAACACCTATCCCACCAGTCTGGACCCCTGTGCCACCAAACCTAACACCTATCCCATCAGTCTGGACCCCTGTGCCACCAAACCTAACACCTATGCCACCAGTCTGGACCCCTGTGCCACCAAACCTAACACCTATCCCACGAGTCTGGACCCCTGTGCCCCCAAACCTAACACCTATCCCACGAGTCTGGACCCCTGTGCCACCAAACCTAACACCTATCCTACCAGTCTGGACCCCTGTGCCACCAAACCTAACACCTCTCCCACCAGTCTGGACCCCTGTGCCACCAAACCTAACACCTCTCCCACCAGTCTGGACCCCTGTGCCACCAAACCTAACACCTATCCCACCAGTCTGAACCCCTGTGCCACCAAACCTAACACCTCTCCCACCAGTCTGGACCCCTGTGCCACCAAACCTAACACCTCTCCGACCAGTCTGGACCCCTGTGCCACCAAACCTAACACCTATCCCACCAGTCTGGACCCCTGTGCCACCAAACCTAACACCTATCCCACCAGTCTGGACCCCTGTGCCACCAAACCTAACACCTATCCCACCAGTCTGGACCCCTGTGCCACCAAACCTAACACCTCTCCCACCAGTCTGGACCCCTGTGCCACCAAACCTAACACCTCTCCCACCAGTCTGGACCCCTGTGCCACCAAACCTAACACCTATCCCACCAGTCTGGACCCCTGTGCCACCAAACCTAACACCGATCCCACCAGTCTTAACCCCTGTGCCACCAAACCTAACACCTCTCCCACCAGTCTGGACCCCTGTGCCACCAAACCTAACACCTATCCCACCAGTCTGGACCCCTGTGCCACCAAACCTAACACCTCTCTCACCAGTCTGGACCCCTGTACCACCAAACCTAACACCTATCCCACCAGTCTGGACCCCTGTGCCACCAAACCTAACACCTATCCCACCAGTCTGGACCCCTGTGCCACCAAACCTAACACCTATCCCACCAGTCTGGACCCCTGTGCCACCAAACCTAACACCTATCCCACCAGTCTGGACCCCTGTGCCACCAAACCTAACACCTATCCCACCAGTCTGGACCCCTGTGCCACCAAACCTAACACCTATCCCACCAGTCTGGACCCCTGTGCCACCAAACCTAACACCTATCCCACCAGTCTGGACCCCTGTGCCACCAAACCTAACACCTATCCCACCAGTCTGGACCCCTGTGCCACCAAACCTAACACCTCTCCCACCAGTCTGGACCCCTGTGCCACCAAACCTAACACCTATCCCACCAGTCTGGACCCCTGTGCCACCAAACCTAACACCTATCCCACCAGTCTGGACCCCTGTGCCACCAAACCTAACACCTATCCCACCAGTCTGGACCCCTGTGCCACCAAACCTAACACCTATCCCACCAGTCTGGACCCCTGTGCCACCAAACCTAACACCTATCCCACCAGTCTGGACCCCTGTACCACCAAACCTAACACCTATCCCACCAGTCTGGACCCCTGTGCCACCAAACCTAACACCTCTACCACCAGTCTGGACCCCTGTGCCACCAAACCTAACACCTCTCCCACCAGTCTGGACCCCTGTGCCACCAAACCTAACACCTATCCCACCAGTCTGGAGCCCTGTGCCACCAAACCTAACACCTCTCCCACCAGTCTGGACCCCTGTGCCACCAAACCTAACACCTCTCCCACCAGTCTGGACCCCTGTGCCACCAAACCTAACACCTATCCCACCAGTCTGGAGCCCTGTGCCACCAAACCTAACACCTCTCCCACCAGTCTGGACCCCTGTGCCACCAAACCTAACACCTCTCCCACCAGTCTGGACCCCTGTGCCACCAAACCTAACACCTATCCCACCAGTCTGGACCCCTGTGCCACCAAACCTAACACCTATCCCACCAGTCTGGACCCCTGTGCCACCAAACCTAACACCTATGCCACCAGTCTGGACCCCTGTGCCACCAAACCTAACACCTATCCCACGAGTCTGGACCCCTGTGCCCCCAAACCTAACACCTATCCCACGAGTCTGGACCCCTGTGCCACCAAACCTAACACCTATCCCACCAGTCTGGACCCCTGTGCCACCAAACCTAACACCTCTCCCACCAGTCTGGACCCCTGTGCCACCAAACCTAACACCTCCCCCACCAGTCTGGACCCCTGTGCCACCAAACCTAACACCTATCCCACCAGTCTGGACCCCTGTGCCACCAAACCTAACACCTATCCCACCAGTCTGAACCCCTGTGCCACCAAACCTAACACCTCTCCCACCAGTCTGGACCCCTGTGCCACCAAACCTAACACCTCTCCCACCAGTCTGGACCCCTGTGCCACCAAACCTAACACCTCTCCCACCAGTCTGGACCCCTGTGCCACCAAACCTAACACCTCTCCCACCAGTCTGGACCCCTGTGCCACCAAACCTAACACCTCTCCCAACAGTCTGGACCCCTGTGCCACCAAACCTAACACCTCTCCCACCAGTCTGGACCCCTGTGCCACCAAACCTAACACCTATCCCACCAGCCTGAACCCCTGTGCCACCAAACCTAACACCTCTCCCACCAGCCTGGACCCCTGTGCCACCAAACCTAACACCTATCCCACCAGTCTGGACCCCTGTGCCACCAAACCTAACACCTATCCCACCAGTCTGGACCCCTGTGCCACCAAACCTAACACCTATCCCATCAGTCTGGACCCCTGTGCCACCAAACCTAACACCTATGCCACCAGTCTGGACCCCTGTGCCACCAAACCTAACACCTATCCCACGAGTCTGGACCCCTGTGCCCCCAAACCTAACACCTATCCCACGAGTCTGGACCCCTGTGCCACCAAACCTAACACCTATCCTACCAGTCTGGACCCCTGTGCCACCAAACCTAACACCTCTCCCACCAGTCTGGACCCCTGTGCCACCAAACCTAACACCTCTCCCACCAGTCTGGACCCCTGTGCCACCAAACCTAACACCTATCCCACCAGTCTGAACCCCTGTGCCACCAAACCTAACACCTCTCCCACCAGTCTGGACCCCTGTGCCACCAAACCTAACACCTCTCCGACCAGTCTGGACCCCTGTGCCACCAAACCTAACACCTATCCCACCAGTCTGGACCCCTGTGCCACCAAACCTAACACCTATCCCACCAGTCTGGACCCCTGTGCCACCAAACCTAACACCTATCCCACCAGTCTGGACCCCTGTGCCACCAAACCTAACACCTCTCCCACCAGTCTGGACCCCTGTGCCACCAAACCTAACACCTCTCCCACCAGTCTGGACCCCTGTGCCACCAAACCTAACACCTATCCCACCAGTCTGGACCCCTGTGCCACCAAACCTAACACCGATCCCACCAGTCTGAACCCCTGTGCCACCAAACCTAACACCTCTCCCACCAGTCTGGACCCCTGTGCCACCAAACCTAACACCTATCCCACCAGTCTGGACCCCTGTGCCACCAAACCTAACACCTCTCTCACCAGTCTGGACCCCTGTACCACCAAACCTAACACCTATCCCACCAGTCTGGACCCCTGTGCCACCAAACCTAACACCTATCCCACCAGTCTGGACCCCTGTGCCACCAAACCTAACACCTATCCCACCAGTCTGGACCCCTGTGCCACCAAACCTAACACCTATCCCACCAGTCTGGACCCCTGTGCCACCAAACCTAACACCTATCCCACCAGTCTGGACCCCTGTGCCACCAAACCTAACACCTATCCCACCAGTCTGGACCCCTGTGCCACCAAACCTAACACCTATCCCACCAGTCTGGACCCCTGTGCCACCAAACCTAACACCTATCCCACCAGTCTGGACCCCTGTGCCACCAAACCTAACACCTCTCCCACCAGTCTGGACCCCTGTGCCACCAAACCTAACACCTCTCCTACCAGTCTGGACCCCTGTGCCACCAAACCTAACACCTATCCCACCAGTCTGGACCCCTGTGCCACCAAACCTAACACCTATCCCACCAGTCTGGACCCCTGTGCCACCAAACCTAACACCTATCCCACCAGTCTGGACCCCTGTGCCACCAAACCTAACACCTATCCCACCAGTCTGGACCCCTGTACCACCAAACCTAACACCTATCCCACCAGTCTGGACCCCTGTGCCACCAAACCTAACACCTCTACCACCAGTCTGGACCCCTGTGCCACCAAACCTAACACCTCTCCCACCAGTCTGGACCCCTGTGCCACCAAACCTAACACCTATCCCACCAGTCTGGAGCCCTGTGCCACCAAACCTAACACCTCTCCCACCAGTCTGGACCCCTGTGCCACCAAACCTAACACCTCTCCCACCAGTCTGGACCCCTGTGCCACCAAACCTAACACCTATCCCACCAGTCTGGACCCCTGTGCCACCAAACCTAACACCTATCCCACCAGTCTGGACCCCTGTGCCACCAAACCTAACACCTATGCCACCAGTCTGGACCCCTGTGCCACCAAACCTAACACCTATCCCACGAGTCTGGACCCCTGTGCCCCCAAACCTAACACCTATCCCACGAGTCTGGACCCCTGTGCCACCAAACCTAACACCTATCCCACCAGTCTGGACCCCTGTGCCACCAAACCTAACACCTCTCCCACCAGTCTGGACCCCTGTGCCACCAAACCTAACACCTCCCCCACCAGTCTGGACCCCTGTGCCACCAAACCTAACACCTATCCCACCAGTCTGGACCCCTGTGCCACCAAACCTAACACCTATCCCACCAGTCTGAACCCCTGTGCCACCAAACCTAACACCTCTCCCACCAGTCTGGACCCCTGTGCCACCAAACCTAACACCTCTCCCACCAGTCTGGACCCCTGTGCCACCAAACCTAACACCTCTCCCACCAGTCTGGACCCCTGTGCCACCAAACCTAACACCTCTCCCACCAGTCTGGACCCCTGTGCCACCAAACCTAACACCTCTCCCAACAGTCTGGACCCCTGTGCCACCAAACCTAACACCTCTCCCACCAGTCTGGACCCCTGTGCCACCAAACCTAACACCTATCCCACCAGCCTGAACCCCTGTGCCACCAAACCTAACACCTCTCCCACCAGCCTGGACCCCTGTGCCACCAAACCTAACACCTATCCCACCAGTCTGGACCCCTGTGCCACCAAACCTAACACCTATCCCACCAGTCTGGACCCCTGTGCCACCAAACCTAACACCTATCCCATCAGTCTGGACCCCTGTGCCACCAAACCTAACACCTATGCCACCAGTCTGGACCCCTGTGCCACCAAACCTAACACCTATCCCACGAGTCTGGACCCCTGTGCCCCCAAACCTAACACCTATCCCACGAGTCTGGACCCCTGTGCCACCAAACCTAACACCTATCCTACCAGTCTGGACCCCTGTGCCACCAAACCTAACACCTCTCCCACCAGTCTGGACCCCTGTGCCACCAAACCTAACACCTCTCCCACCAGTCTGGACCCCTGTGCCACCAAACCTAACACCTATCCCACCAGTCTGAACCCCTGTGCCACCAAACCTAACACCTCTCCCACCAGTCTGGACCCCTGTGCCACCAAACCTAACACCTCTCCGACCAGTCTGGACCCCTGTGCCACCAAACCTAACACCTATCCCACCAGTCTGGACCCCTGTGCCACCAAACCTAACACCTATCCCACCAGTCTGGACCCCTGTGCCACCAAACCTAACACCTATCCCACCAGTCTGGACCCCTGTGCCACCAAACCTAACACCTCTCCCACCAGTCTGGACCCCTGTGCCACCAAACCTAACACCTCTCCCACCAGTCTGGACCCTTGTGCCACCAAACCTAACACCTATCCCACCAGTCTGGACCCCTGTGCCACCAAACCTAACACCGATCCCACCAGTCTGAACCCCTGTGCCACCAAACCTAACACCTCTCCCACCAGTCTGGACCCCTGTGCCACCAAACCTAACACCTATCCCACCAGTCTGGACCCCTGTGCCACCAAACCTAACACCTCTCTCACCAGTCTGGACCCCTGTACCACCAAACCTAACACCTATCCCACCAGTCTGGACCCCTGTGCCACCAAACCTAACACCTATCCCACCAGTCTGGACCCCTGTGCCACCAAACCTAACACCTATCCCACCAGTCTGGACCCCTGTGCCACCAAACCTAACACCTATCCCACCAGTCTGGACCCCTGTGCCACCAAACCTAACACCTATCCCACCAGTCTGGACCCCTGTGCCACCAAACCTAACACCTATCCCACCAGTCTGGACCCCTGTGCCACCAAACCTAACACCTATCCCACCAGTCTGGACCCCTGTGCCACCAAACCTAACACCTATCCCACCAGTCTGGACCCCTGTGCCACCAAACCTAACACCTCTCCCACCAGTCTGGACCCCTGTGCCACCAAACCTAACACCTCTCCTACCAGTCTGGACCCCTGTGCCACCAAACCTAACACCTATCCCACCAGTCTGGACCCCTGTGCCACCAAACCTAACACCTATCCCACCAGTCTGGACCCCTGTGCCACCAAACCTAACACCTATCCCACCAGTCTGGACCCCTGTGCCACCAAACCTAACACCTCTCCCACCAGTCTGGACCCCTGTGCCCCCCAACCTAACACCTCTCCCACCAGTCTGGACACCTGTGCCACCAAACCCAACACCTCTCCCACCAGTCTGGACACCTGTGCCACCAAACCCAACACCTCTCCCACCAGTCTGGACCCCTGTGCCACCAAACCTAACACCTCTCCCACCAGTCTGGACCCCTGTGCCACCAAACCTAACACCTCTCCCACCAGTCTGGACCCCTGTGCCACCAAACCTAACACCTATCCCACCAGTCTGGACCCCTGTGCCACCAAACCTAACACCGATCCCACCAGTCTGAACCCCTGTGCCACCAAACCTAACACCTCTCCCACCAGTCTGGACCCCTGTGCCACCAAACCTAACACCTATCCCACCAGTCTGGACCCCTGTGCCACCAAACCTAACACCTCTCTCACCAGTCTGGACCCCTGTGCCACCAAACCTAACACCTATCCCACCAGTCTGGACCCCTGTGCCACCATACCTAACACCTCTCTCACCAGTCTGGACCCCTGTGCCACCAAACCTAACACCTATCCCACCAGTCTGGACCCCTGAGCCACCAAACCTAACACCTATCCCACCAATCTGGACCCCTGTGCCCCCAAACCTAACACCTATCCCACCAGTCTGGACCCCTGTGCCACCAAACCTAACACCTATCCCACCAGTCTGGACCCCTGTGCCACCAAACCTAACACCTATCCCACCAGTCTGGACCCCTGTGCCACCAAACCTAACACCTATCCCACCAGTCTGGACCCCTGTGCCACCAAACCTAACACCTATCCCACCAGTCTGGACCCCTGTGCCACCAAACCTAACACCTCTCCCACCAGTCTGGACCCCTGTGCCACCAAACCTAACACCTATCCCACCAGTCTGGACCCCTGTGTCACCAAACCTAACACCTATCCCACCAGTCTGGACCCCTGTGCCACCAAACCTAACACCTATCCCACCAGTCTGGACCCCTGTGCCACCAAACCTAACACCTATCCCACCAGTCTGGACCCCTGTGCCACCAAACCTAACACCTCTCCCACCAGTCTGGACCCCTGTGCCACCAAACCTAACACCTCTCCCACCAGTCTGGACCCCTGTGCCACCAAACCTAACACCTCTCCCACCAGTCTGGACCCCTGTGCCACCAAACCTAACACCTATCCCACCAGTCTGAACCCCTGTGCCACCAAACCTAACACCTCTCCCACCAGTCTGGACCCCTGTGCCACCAAACCTAACACCTCTCCGACCAGTCTGGACCCCTGTGCCACCAAACCTAACACCTATCCCACCAGTCTGGACCCCTGTGCCACCAAACCTAACACCTATCCCACCAGTCTGGACCCCTGTGCCACCAAAACTAACACCTATCCCACCAGTCTGGACCCCTGTGCCACCAAACCTAACACCTATGCCACCAGTCTGGACCCCTGTGCCACCAAACCTAACACCTATCCCACCAGTCTGGACCCCTGTGCCATCAAACCTAACACCTATCCCACGAGTCTGGACCCCTGTGCCACCAAACCTAACACCTCTCCCACCAGTCTGGACCCCTGTGCCACCAAACCTAACACCTCTCCCACCAGTCTGGACCCCTGTGCCACCAAACCTAACACCTCTCCCACCAGTCTGGACCCCTGTGCCACCAAACCTAACACCTCTCCCACCAGTCTGGACCCCTGTGCCACCAAACCTAACACCTATCTCACCAGTCTGGACCCCTGTGCCCCCAAACCTAACACCTCTCCCACCAGTCTGGACCCCTGTGCCCCCAAACCTAACACCTATCCCACCAGTCTGGACCCCGGTGCCACCAAACCCAACACCTATCCCACCAGTCTGGACCCCTGTGCCCCCAAACCTAACACCTCTCCCACCAGTCTGGACCCCTGTGCCACCAAACCTAACACCTCTCCCACCAGTCTGGACCCCTGTGCCACCAAACCTAACACCTCTCCCACCAGTCTGGACCCCTGTGCCACCAAACCTAACACCTCTCCCACCAGTCTGGACCCCTGTGCCACCAAACCTAACACCTCTCCCACCAGTCTGGACCCCTGTGCCACCAAACCTAACACCTATCCCACCAGTCTGGACCCCTGTGCCACCAAACCTAACACCTATCCCACCAGTCTGGACCCCTGTGCCACCAAACCTAACACATATTCCACCAGTCTGGACCCCTGTGCCCCCAAACCTAACACCTCTCCCACCAGTCTGGACCCCTGTGCCCCCAAACCTAACACCTCTCCCACCAGTCTGGACCCCTGTGCCCCCAAACCTAACACCTATCCCACCAGTCTGGACCCCGGTGCCACCAAACCCAACACCTATCCCACCAGTCTGGACCCCTGTGCCCCCAAACCTAACACCTCTCCCACCAGTCTGGACCCCTGTGCCACCAAACCTAACACCTCTCCCACCAGTCTGGACCCCTGTGCCACCAAACCTAACACCTCTCCCACCAGTCTGGACCCCTGTGCCACCAAACCTAACACCTCTCCCACCAGTCTGGACCCCTGTGCCACCAAACCTAACACCTATCCCACCAGTCTGGACCCCTGTGCCACCAAACCTAACACATATTCCACCAGTCTGGACCCCTGTGCCACCAAACCTAACACCTCTCCCACCAGTCTGGACCCCTGTGCCACCAAACCTAACACCTCTCCCACCAGTCTGGACCCCTGTGCCACCAAACCTAACACCTCTCCCACCAGTCTGGACCCCTGTGCCACCAAACCTAACACCTATCCCACCAGTCTGGACCCCTGTGCCACCAAACCTAACACCTATCCCACCAGTCTGGACCCCTGTGCCACCAAACCTAACACATATTCCACCAGTCTGGACCCCTGTGCCACCAAACCTAACACCTCTCCCACCAGTCTGGACCCCTGTGCCACCAAACCTAACACCTCTCCCACCAGTCTGGACCCCTGTGCCACCAAACCTAACACATATTCCACCAGCATGGACCCCCAAGACACTATACAAAACACCTGCCCCACCAGTCTGAACCCCTGATCCACCAAACCTATTACAGAGTCCTCCTGTGGACCCTCTACAGAATTTTGGATACTGTAGCGCCCTCTTGTGGACCCACTACAACCTTGGATACTATAGTACCTCCCTGCGAATCAACTACTACCTTGGTTACCACAGGGCCCCTGTGGACCCTCTTACAAAGTTTGACGACTGCAGAACTCCTCTATGGACCCCCTTCGACCTTTGGATACTGTAGATCCCCCCTTCCCCCATAGACCCTCTACAAGGTTTGGATACAGCAGTGAACTCCTGTGGACTCTCAGCATTACTTCTGCTCATCAGTAACTTCCAAGCAAACAGATTAGTGCTGGAAGGCCGTAACTGGTATTAGTAGAGCGTCTTCTACACTAACAGATGTTTTTCAGGTCATTTGTTCCTCTATAAATGATAGTGTAAAATGTTTCTTCTAGATGAAAAGTCGGATAAAATGAACCTGCGGCCAGCAAAAAGCATGGATTCCCTCAGCTCTGTCCCATACATGGCAGATGGTGAGTAAAGAAAGGAATGTTTCAGCTATAGTTGGGGTCTGGTGGGATACGTTTCCCGCTGTTTTCATATATCCTTCTAAAAGGTTCTTCAGCTCCACAGAAACTCCAATAACTGAAATCTGAGTTTTGGTTGGACTGACCCAACACAGACGTCAGCTGCATTTTACTACATCTCAGCAAATATTTACTAATCCTTTCATTGAATGTTTCTTCTTCTTCTCCTCACAGCTAATGATTTGGAGCAACGAGGTCTGACAAGAAGGTCGGCCAAACATCAAGTTCCTCTTCGACGTGAAAGCTTTGGGGCCGAGTCCAAAAATGACGAAGCTGGTTATGAATTTTCCGGTGCCGGCGAGCAGGCTCAGCTGGGAGAAGCCAACTTTGGAGACTACGAGGAAGAAGGCCAGGCAAAATCAGAACCAACAACACCAAAATCAGGAAGGGCTTCCATGGTGACAACTCCACAGGGCCGATCACCCAAGAACAATCGGAACCGAGCAGAGAAATGTGTGGGAGTCCACATCTCCGGACCCTTCTCCGTAACACTGCCCTTCCACATCACATCCAACCTTTCTAGGCTGACCAGAGGGATGGAATGCCCAAGTCTCAGCTACTCCTCCCTCCACAGGAGCTCCGAGAGGCTCTTCTCCCTAGAAGGAAACCTCTACATGGGCAGCAGTGACACTGACAAAGTCAGACTCACTATGATGTCTCACATTGACAAGGAGAACAGCGAACCAAAAGGTGACCGTCACTTCTCTGATACCTTATTAATACAGACTCATAGCTATGTTATTGTGTCCAACAAGACTCCAGAGTCAGGGCTAGGCTGAGGGGTAGGCAGAAGAGATGTCCGCCTTGGGTGCTTCAGCAAGGATAGGGGGCAAAAACGAGGATAGGATATATCAGTTATACAGGAAGTGCATTGTTTTCAGTGGGTTGCATTGAGAGAAGGGGCAGTGAACCTATGAGTAGTGCTGCAAAGAGTAAAGCAGAACCAGAGTATGTCATGAGTACAAATGGCTGCCCCCGTGTACAGATTCAATGACTCCTTATAACCAAGAACAAGCTTTATTTAAATAACACAAAATATTCAATTAAATCATTTCATTTATATATTAAACAGTGCATTCCTTTAGGTAACATTTTCACAAAAAATCTATATAAAAAAGATGGCGGAATGGTCAACGTTGACTTCCTTTTTCCAAATCTAAAAAATAATACCGATATCTATTATGCCGCGTACACACGAGCGGACTTTCCGGCAGACTTGGTCCGACGTTCTTCCCGCCGGACTCTCTGAACGGACGGACTTGCCTACACACGACCGGACATTCCGGCAGGCTAGGTCCGCCCGTCTTTCCGACAGACCTTCGCCGGAGTTACGGCGGACTTTCAGAATGAACGGACTTGCCCACACACATTTTGAACATGACTCGGGTACGGGACTAGAAAAGGAAGTGAATCTCGCCCCTTTTATTGGCGAGATTGACACCTTGCGAGCCCCGTCACGGGGCATACCAGGCCCTTAGGTCTGGCATGGATTTTAAGTAGAGCCGAAAAAACGGCGTGGGGTCCCCCCTAAAATCCATACCAGACCTAAGGGCCTTAAAATTTGTGTTTCCTATTGCAGCAAGCGCGAGATGCAGTACCCTGCCCTTGCGTCGTATCTAGTCCATCGGACCAGCATACAGACCCACGGGCTTTCCGTCAGGCACTGAGTCCGGCGGACTTACGACAGAAAGATTTGAAACATGCTTCAAATCTAGGTCCAGCGGACTTTTGGGAAAAAAAAGCGGGAGCCTACACACGATCGGATTGTCCGCCGGACCAAGTATGCCGAAAAGTCCGCTCGTGTGTACGCGGCATAAGACTTCTTTAACCCAAAATGGCGGCTGAAGCAGAGGAAGGAGCCGTACAGAGCAGTGACCCCCATAAATCAGATTCCGGAGGGGTGGGGGCTTTATATACAATATATTGATGGTCACGGGGAGTGACTACAGGTAGTTTCTTGTTAAAGGATTATTTCTTATTGAATCCAAGAATAAATGTCACTTCATGGAATAATATATCATCTCTCATAACCTAAGGGGAGGGATAAGAGAGGAGTTTAGGGGTTAAATTTAGGTTTGAGGGTTAAGGTAAGGGAAAGGAGCAGGTTAGGTTGGAGTGTTAAGGTAAGGGGAGGGATAAGGTTAGTTTTAAGGGTTAAGGTAAGGGGAAGGATAAGGTTAGGTTTGGGGATTAAGGTAAGGGAAGATATAAGCCTAGGTTTGAGGGTTAAGATAAGGGGAGGGATAAGCTTAGGTTTGAGGTTAAAGGTAAGGAGAGGGATAAGGTTAGGTTTGAGGGTTAAGGTAAGGGGAGGAATTTCGTTAGGCTTAAGGGTCAAGGTAAGTGGAAGGATAAGGTTAGGTTTAAGGGGTTAAGATAAGGGGAGGGTAAAAGTAAGGAGAGGGATAAGGTTAGGTGCGAGGGTTAAGGTAAGGGGAGGGATAAGGTTAGGTTTGAGGGATAAGGTTAAGCTTGGGGGTTAAGGTAAGGGAAAGGATAATGTTAGGTTTGAGGGATAAGGTAAGGAGAGGGATAAAGCTAGGTTTGAGGAATAAGGTTGGGTTTGAGGGTTAAGAAGATAAGGCGAGGGATAAGGTTAGGTTTGAGGGTTAAGATAAGGGGAGGGTAAAAGTAAGCAGAGGGATAAGGTTAGGTTTGAGGGTTAAGGTAAGGGGAGGGATAAGGTTAGGTTTGAGGGATAAGGTTAAGCTTGGGGGTTAAGGTAAGGGAAGGGATAAAGTTAGGTTTGAGGGATAAGGTCGGGTTTGAGGGTTAAGAAGATAAGGCGAGGGATAAGGTTAGGTTTGAGGGTTAAGATAAGGGGAGGGTAAAAGTAAGCAGAGGGATAAGGTTAGGTTTGAGGGTTAAGGTAAGGGGAGGGATAAGGTTAGGTTTGAGGGATAAGGTTAAGCTTGGGGGTTAAGGTAAGGGAAGGGATAAAGTTAGGTTTGAGGGATAAGGTTAGGTTTGAGGGATAAGGTAAGGAGAGGGATAAAGTTAGGTTTGAGGGATAAGGTTGGGTTTGAGGGTTAAGAAGATAAGGCGAGGGATAAGGTTAGGTTTGAGGGTTAAGATAAGGAGAGGGTAAAAGTAAGCAAAGGGATAAGGTTAGGTTTGAGGGTTAAGGTAAGGGGAGGGATAAGGTTAGGTTTGAGGGATAAGGTTAAGCTTGGGGGTTAAGGTAAGGGAAGGGATAAAGTTAGGTTTGAGGGATAAGGTCGGGTTTGAGGGTTAAGAAGATAAGGCGAGGGATAAGGTTAGGTTTGAGGGTTAAGATAAGGGGAGGGTAAAAGTAAGCAGAGGGATAATGTTAGGTTTGAGGAATAAGGTTAGGTTTGAGGGATAAGGTAAGGAGAGGGATAAAGTTAGGTTTAAGGGATAAGGTTGGGTTTGAGGGTTAAGAAGATAAGGCGAGGGATAAGGTTAGGTTTGAGGGTTAAGATAAGGGGAGGGTAAAAGTAAGCAAAGGGATAAGGTTAGGTTTGAGGGTTAAGGTAAGGGGAGGGATAAGGTTAGGTTTGAGGGATAAGGTTAAGCTTGGGGGTTAAGGTAAGGGAAGGGATAAAGTTAGGTTTGAGGGATAAGGTCGGGTTTGAGGGTTAAGAAGATAAGGCGAGGGATAAGGTTAGGTTTGAGGGTTAAGATAAGGGGAGGGTAAAAGTAAGCAGAGGGATAAGGTTAGGTTTGAGGGTTAAGGTAAGGGGAGGGATAAGGTTAGGTTTGAGGGATAAGGTTAAGCTTGGGGGTTAAGGTAAGGGAAGGGATAAAGTTAGGTTTGAGGGATAAGGTCGGGTTTGAGGGTTAAGAAGATAAGGCGAGGGATAAGGTTAGGTTTGAGGGTTAAGATAAGGGGAGGGTAAAAGTAAGCA
Source organism: Lithobates clamitans (assembly GCA_037952925.1). Classification (NCBI taxonomy): domain Eukaryota; kingdom Metazoa; phylum Chordata; class Amphibia; order Anura; family Ranidae; genus Lithobates; species Lithobates clamitans. The sequence goes on along the minus strand of JBBGZY010003416.1, from coordinate 13,317 downwards.
GAGGGATAAGGTTAGGTTTGAGGGTTAAGGTAAGGGGAGGGATAAGGTTAGGTTTGAGGGATAAGGTTAAGCTTGGGGGTTAAGGTAAGGGAAGGGATAAAGTTAGGTTTGAGGGATAAGGTCGGGTTTGAGGGTTAAGAAGATAAGGCGAGGGATAAGGTTAGGTTTGAGGGTTAAGATAAGGGGAGGGTAAAAGTAAGCAGAGGGATAATGTTAGGTTTGAGGAATAAGGTTAGGTTTGAGGGATAAGGTAAGGAGAGGGATAAAGTTAGGTTTGAGGGATAAGGTTGGGTTTGAGGGTTAAGAAGATAAGGCGAGGGATAAGGTTAGGTTTGAGGGTTAAGATAAGGGGAGGGTAAAAGTAAGCAAAGGGATAAGGTTAGGTTTGAGGGTTAAGGTAAGGGGAGGGATAAGGTTAGGTTTGAGGGATAAGGTTAAGCTTGGGGGTTAAGGTAAGGGAAGGGATAAAGTTAGGTTTGAGGGATAAGGTCGGGTTTGAGGGTTAAGAAGATAAGGCGAGGGATAAGGTTAGGTTTGAGGGTTAAGATAAGGGGAGGGTAAAAGTAAGCAGAGGGATAAGGTTAGGTTTGAGGGTTAAGGTAAGGGGAGGGATAAGGTTAGGTTTGAGGGATAAGGTTAAGCTTGGGGGTTAAGGTAAGGGAAGGGATAAAGTTAGGTTTGAGGGATAAGGTCGGGTTTGAGGGTTAAGAAGATAAGGCGAGGGATAAGGTTAGGTTTGAGGGATAAGATAAGGGGAGGGATAAGGTTAGGGGTATGATATCGATAGGTTTAGGGATAGGGAAAAAGTTTTAGAAAGGAAAATGATGATGTCATTTTCATTGTTTCCTATGCAGAATCCACAATTAAAGAAGAGAGTGAGCAGAAAACTGAGACACATCGAATCTCACTGGAGGTCCAAGACACCTTCTCTTTCCTGGACAGCCAAGACACAAGTCTTGATGAGACAAGATCTGTCTGTAAAGCTGCGGAGGAGAAACCCATAGAGAGAACAGAGGAATACTCTGCGGAGGAGAAACCCATAGAGAGAACAGAGGAATACTCTGCGGAGGAGAAACCCATAGAGAGAACAGAGGAATACTCTGCGGAGGAGAACCCCACAGAACCAATAGTAGAATACTCTGCGGACAGCGAAATGCTGCAATATGATCTTCAACACAACATTCAGGCAAGTGTTGTCCATAGCCAGAAGAAGTGCTAGCTCTGCAGTTCAGACCATAAGTCCTGAACTCGGAGAAGTGTCCTAGCTTACATCTAGGAATATGTCCCTCATAGCGTATCCCTCTGCCTCTCGGAGGCAGACAAGGAACAGTTCTATACAGAATAAATAATAATGACGTTTGGGTTAGGGTCCATGTTGCCATAGTCTCTCTACACTTTGCGTCTATCCATATTATTATCTATATTTATGGATCATTTATCACAAAGACCTTGACTTGTGACATGACATGTCCATTATAGGGCCCACCCTCATTTCCACCACCTTTCCCCACTGGAACACAATCTCACCATCCCCCTCCCATACACCTAACCTGTGGTCGCATAGATCACTGTCACTCTAGTTAGACCATAGGGGCTAAGAAGACACTTAATTAATAATTCATGTTATGTGACCACGCCTTCTATTCCCTGGAGGATGGGCTAAATCTAATATATATCATTTCTTATCATGTAGATGGAGGAGTTTTCTGTGGAGCCGCCCCAGGATGATCCCTGTACAGAAGATGAGTCGGATCAGATGTACTTCACTCCGGCAGGCTGCTTGGACAATGAGGACCCACTGAGGACCTGGCATGACAGCTTGGAAGATGTTTATCTAAGTGCTTACGATGACCTGAGCCCCTTATCTGAGAAATCAAATGATCTTTATGAGCTGGAAGAAAAAAAAAACAAGAGGCCCAAGGAGAAGGAAAGAATGGAGGAGAAGACATCTCATGGACCTCCTGACACAACCACAGATGGACAGGAAGAAGCTCTGTGTGATTTTCAAAAGCCTATTAGTCAGCCAGACATGGTTGATGGATCAAACAATACCCAGAGAGATAAGGAGAATCCGTGCAGTCCACAATGTAATGAAATAGATGGAGCCACATCAGAGGTCATCAGTTCTATTGAAGAATTCGGCTACTGTACAGAGAGAGATGATATAACTTGTGTTCATGAAGACAATCCAGGCAAGGAGACAGCGGAGAGCTCCAATTCTGGGGAAGTAACTCCAGGCCCCAATCTGGAGGACAAAGACAGTGTGGAGGAGAAGGGCCAGGAGGAAATCTCCGTCCTTCTCAAACTACAAGATGGTGCCATTGGCAAAAAGGATGATATGCTGGAGTTAGAAGCAATGTTATTAGATTTATGTTCTCCAGATTTACTTCTCCCTGAATATTACAACAAGGACATTCCACCGGTGGTTGAGTTTAAAGATAAAGACTTGGATTGCCCAGAACAGCAGGAGCTTGATCTATACAACCAGGAAGTGCTACTGATGAACCAACCATCCGTAATTAACCTGGATCTGGCAGATGTACGAGATCCTCAATATCATGACGGAGATGTCCCTCTAGTACAGAATCCCCAATATCATGACAGTGATGTCCCTCTGGTACAGGATCCTCAATATCATGATGGAGATGTCCCTCTGGTACAGGATCCTCAATATCATGGTGGTGATGTCCCTCTGGCACATGAGCTTACATTGAAGAACTTGGACTCTCCTAAACATCATGAAAAAGATGACATTTTGCTGGAAAAAGACATGGAATCCCACTCTGAGACAGTACGGCTTGGCTTAGAATGTGATGAAGGTTTGAATATTGTAGAGGATAATATGACTCCAAAGACTACTGAGAATAAAGAAGAAGCTCCATGCTGCCCATCAGACACCCCCATACATGATAATCCTCAGCCAACAGCTGATAATACAATAAACATGACTGAAAATATTTGTTTGCCGGAAATAGTATCTCCTGACACAGCTGAAGATCAACATCAGGAAAATGAAGCAAGTTCTTGGGAAGAAGATAGATCCACTATTGGGAACCAATTGCAGGACATTGAAAGCTCACTATGTGACCTTGACTCACCCCATGAGATGATACAAAAAGATGGTTTGTCTGATACAGTAACTATGACCCTCCAGATAGATAATCCGGGTTCAGGTACTCCCCACTATAGATCAAGTGAACCCCAACTACTAAACAGCCAAATCTCTTCTTTCAAAGAGCAGCAACCATCAAACTCCACCAACTCTTCAGCCAGATCAGAAAGCTCAGGAGCTGCCAGCATGAACCCAGATGGAAGTGTCACCATGAAACTGGCTTTCAGCCCAAATAAAGTTCAGCATGTCAAATCTGTGCCAGTGGTACCACCAAAACCACAGTTTGCCAAGCTGCCCCCAGCTCTTAAGAGTAAATTGCATGCTAGTTCCTTTATATCCACAACCAGAGATACACCGAAGTCCTCAAAATCAGACAAAGCTGTTGGCTTAGAGCCTGCAGAATCAGGAATTGACTGCACCCCAAAAAGGAGAGCCAGCTGGAGGAACGCCACCAGTGTGTCTTTTGATACGGCAATGGCTCTAGCCAAAGATCGTCAGCAGTCCCAAAACCCAGTTAGGCGCATGCAAACATATTGCATTGGAGATTCTTTTGATGTCATGGACTCTAAGATGGAAAACTCACCCAACTTTCCCAAATTTACTATAAAGGCAGCCAGTAGCAGAACCCACAGGCCACTTAGCTGTATGTCTTCTGCCGAGGCCGAATATAGAGGAAATAACTTTATACAGGAAGATCTGACCACTCTGTCCATACATGGAACCCAATCTCAGTTCCAGCAGGAAGTCTACACCAAGGAATTTCCCCAGAGGAACCGCCTTAGCATGCCAAGGATAGGCCAACAGTCCACCGACGATGTCCACATACATTCAGCTTGTCACCAACGCCGGTCCCTGCTCTGAATATCATGTGACTGCTCCCATCCAATGAGCCATTTACTGCAATTCATGGAGGAATATGAGGAACGTGTAATATGAGGGTCGTGTAATATGAGGGTCCTGTAATATGAGGGTCCTGTAATATGAGGGTCCTGTAATATGAGGGTCCTGTAATATGAGGGTCGTGTAATATGAGGGTCCTGTAATATGAGGGTCGTGTAATATGAGGGTCGTGCTGTGCAAATGGTGACCGAGCCTGGATGTTCCTTAATAATTCTTCCTTTGATTTTATGACCCTGGACTGTATATAACTTCCATCATTCTATAACTTAACCATAAATGTACATTCTGTAAAGGAACGTCACCTTTGTAATATGGAATACCATGCAGAACACATGTATGGATGAGCACGGCTTATAGAACAATCTGGAAGTGGGCGGAGCCTGAACACACAACGCCAACTATCCATTATCAGGTCAGAAAGTAATGGAATGTCAATGTATGTAAATCTACCGATCTGTACAATAATAAACGTGTGAGACACCTGTCTGTCCGAGTCTTGTCTGTACATGAGAGGACCCCCATCCATCGTATAGAGGGGTGATATATACACCTTGTACCCCCTGTGTACCCTATATGTGTATACTATATATAGAGACACCTGTCTGTCCGAGCCTTGTCTGTACATGAGAGGACCCCCATCCATCGTATAGAGGGGTGATATATACACCTTGTACCCCCTGTGTACCCTATATGTGTATACTATATATAGAGACACCTGTCTGTCCGAGTCTTGTCTGTACATGAGAGGACCCCCCATCCATCGTATAGAGGGGTGATATATACACCTTGTACCCCCTGTGTACCCTATATGTGTATACTATATATAGAGACACTTGTCTGTCCGAGTCTTGTCTGTACATGAGAGGACCCCCATCCATCGTATAGAGGGGTGATATATACACCTTGTACCCTCTGTGTACCCTATATGTGTATACTATATATAGAGACACCTGTCTGTCCGAGTCTTGTCTGTACATGAGAGGACCCCCCATCCATCGTATAGAGGGGTGATATATACACCTTGTACCCTCTGTGTACCCTATATGTGTATACTATATATAGAGACACCTGTCTGTCCGAGTCTTGTCTGTACATGAGAGGACCCCCATCCATCGTATAGAGGGGTGATATATACACCTTGTACCCTCTGTGTACCCTATATGTGTATACTATATATAGAGACACCTGTCTGTCTGAGCCTTGTCTGTACATGAGAGGACCCCCATCCATCGTATAGAGGGGTGATATATACACCTTGTACCCTCTGTGTACCCTATATGTGTATACTATATATAGAGACACCTGTCTGTCCGAGTCTTGTCTGTACATGAGAGGACCCCCATCCATCGTATAGAGGGGTGATATATACACCTTGTACCCTCTGTGTACCCTATATGTGTATACTATATATAGAGACACCTGTCTGTCCGAGTCTTGTCTGTACATGAGAGGACCCCCCATCCATCGTATAGAGGGGTGATATATACACCTTGTACCCTCTGTGTACCCTATATGTGTATACTATATATAGAGACACCTGTCTGTCCGAGTCTTGTCTGTACATGAGAGGACCCCCATCCATCGTATAGAGGGGTGATATATACACCTTGTACCCCCTGTGTACCCTATATGTGTATACTATATATAGAGACACCTGTCTGTCCGAGTCTTGTCTGTACATGAGAGGACCCCCCATCCATCGTATAGAGGGGTGATATATACACCTTGTACCCTCTGTGTACCCTATATGTGTATACTATATATAGAGACACCTGTCTGTCCGAGTCTTGTCTGTACATGAGAGGACCCCCCATCCATCGTATAGAGGGGTGATATATACACCTTGTACCCCCTGTGTACCCTATATGTGTATACTATATATAGAGACACCTGTCTGTCCGAGTCTTGTCTGTACATGAGAGGACCCCCCCATCCATCGTATAGAGGGGTGATATATACACCTTGTACCCCCTGTGTACCCTATATGTGTATACTCTATATATAGAGACACCTGTCTGTCCGAGTCTTGTCTGTACATGAGAGGACCCCCCATCCATCGTATAGAGGGGTGATATATACACCTTGTACCCTCTGTGTACCCTATATGTGTATACTATATATAGAGACACCTGTCTGTCCGAGTCTTGTCTGTACATGAGAGGACCCCCCATCCATCGTATAGAGGGGTGATATATACACCTTGTACCCCTGTGTACCCTATATGTGTATACTATATATAGAGACACCTGTCTGTCCGAGTCTTGTCTGTACATGAGAGGACCCCCCATCCATCGTATAGAGGGGTGATATATACACCTTGTACCCCCTGTGTACCCTATATGTGTATACTATATATAGAGACACTTGTCTGTCCGAGTCTTGTCTGTACATGAGAGGACCCCCATCCATCGTATAGAGGGGTGATATATACACCTTGTACCCCCTGTGTACCCTATATGTGTATACTATATATAGAGACACCTGTCTGTCCGAGTCTTGTCTGTACATAAGAGGACCCCCATCCATCGTATAGAGGGGTGATATATACACCTTGTACCCCCTGTGTACCCTATATGTGTATACTATATATAGAGACACCTGTCTGTCCGAGTCTTGTCTGTACATGAGAGGACCCCCATCCATCGTATAGAGGGGTGATATATACACCTTGTACCCCCTGTGTACCCTATATGTGTATACTATATATAGAGACACCTGTCTGTCCGAGCCTTGTCTGTACATGAGAGGACCCCCATCCATCGTATAGAGGGGTGATATATACACCTTGTACCCCTGTGTACCCTATATGTGTATACTATATATAGAGACACTTGTCTGTCCGAGTCTTGTCTGTACATGAGAGGACCCCCATCCATCGTATAGAGGGGTGATATATACACCTTGTACCCCCTGTGTACCCTATATGTGTATACTATATATAGAGACACCTGTCTGTCCGAGTCTTGTCTGTACATGAGAGGACCCCCATCCATCGTATAGAGGGGTGATATATCACCTTGTACCCTCTGTGTACCCTATATGTGTATACTATATATAGAGACACCTGTCTGTCCGAGTCTTGTCTGTACATGAGAGGACCCCCCATCCATCGTATAGAGGGGTGATATATACACCTTGTACCCCCCTGTGTACCCTATATGTGTATACTATATATAGAGACACCTGTCTGTCCGAGGTCTTGTCTGTACATGAGAGGACCCCCCATCCATCGTATAGAGGGGTGATATATACACCTTGTACCCTCTGTGTACCCTATATGTGTATACTATATATAGAGACACCTGTCTGTCCGAGTCTTGTCTGTACATGAGAGGACCCCCATCCATCGTATAGAGGGGTGATATATACACCTTGTACCCCCTGTGTACCCTATATGTGTATACTATATAGAGACACCTGTCTGTCCGAGTCTTGTCTGTACATGAGAGGACCCCCATCCATCGTATAGAGGGGTGATATATACACCTTGTACCCCCTGTGTACCCTATATGTGTATACTATATATAGAGACATCTGTCTGTCCGAGTCTTGTCTGTACATGAGAGGACCCCCATCCATCGTATAGAGGGGTGATATATACACCTTGTACCCCCTGTGTACCCTATATGTGTATACTATATATAGAGACACCTGTCTGTCCGAGTCTTGTCTGTACATGAGAGGACCCCCATCCATCGTATAGAGGGGTGATATATACACCTTGTACCCCTGTGTACCCTATATGTGTATACTATATATAGAGAACACCTGTCTGTACATGAGAGGACCCCCATCCATCGTATAGAGGGGTGATATATACACCTTGTACCCTCTGTGTACCCTATATGTGTATACTATATATAGAGACACCTGTCTGTCCGAGTCTTGTCTGTACATGAGAGGACCCCCATCCATCGTATAGAGGGGTGATATATACACCTTGTACCCCCTGTGTACCCTATATGTGTATACTATATATAGAGACACCTGTCTGTCCGAGTCTTGTCTGTACATGAGAGGACCCCCATCCATCGTATAGAGGGGTGATATATACACCTTGTACCCCCTGTGTACCTATATGTGTATACTATATATAGAGACATCTGTATGTCAGAGTCTTGTCTGTACATGAGAGGACCCCCATCCATCGTATAGAGGGGTGATATATACACCTTGTACCCCTGTGTACCCTATATGTGTATACTATATATAGAGACACCTGTCTGTACATGAGAGGACCCCCATCCATCGTATAGAGGGTGATATATACACCTTGTACCCTCTGTGTACCCTATATGTGTATACTATATATATAGAGACACCTGTCTGTCCGAGTCTTGTCTGTACATGAGAGGACCCCCCATCCATCGTATAGAGGGGTGATATATACACCTTGTACCCCCTGTGTACCCTATATGTGTATACTATATATAGAGACACCTGTCTGTCCGAGTCTTGTCTGTACATGAGAGGACCCCCATCCATCGTATAGAGGGGTGATATATACACCTTGTACCCCCTGTGTACCCTATATGTGTATACTATATATAGAGACACTTGTCTGTCCGAGTCTTGTCTGTACATGAGAGGACCCCCATCCATCGTATAGAGGGTGATATATACACCTTGTACCCCTGTGTACCCTATATGTGTATACTATATATAGAGACACCTGTCTGTCCGAGTCTTGTCTGTACATGAGAGGGACCCCCATCCATCGTATAGAGGGGTGATATATACACCTTGTACCCCTCTGTGTACCCTATATGTGTATACTATATATAGAGACACCTGTCTGTCCGAGTCTTGTCTGTACATGAGAGGACCCCCATCCATCGTATAGAGGGGTGATATATACACCTTGTACCCTCTGTGTACCCTATATGTGTATACTATATATAGAGACACCTGTCTGTCCGAGTCTTGTCTGTACATGAGAGGACCCCCATCCATCGTATAGAGGGGTGATATATACACCTTGTACCCCCTGTGTACCCTATATGTGTATACTATATATAGAGACACCTGTCTGTCCGAGTCTTGTCTGTACATGAGAGGACCCCCATCCATCGTATAGAGGGGTGATATATACACCTTGTACCCCTGTGTACCCTATATGTGTATACTATATATAGAGACACCTGTCTGTCCGAGTCTTGTCTGTACATGAGAGGACCCCCATCCATCGTATAGAGGGGTGATATATACACCTTGTACCCCCTGTGTACCCTATATGTGTATACTATATATAGAGACACCTGTCTGTCCGAGTCTTGTCTGTACATGAGAGGACCCCCCATCCATCGTATAGAGGGGTGATATATACACCTTGTACCCCTGTGTACCCTATATGTGTATACTATATATAGAGACACCTGTCTGTCCGAGTCTTGTCTGTACATGAGAGGACCCCCATCCATCGTATAGAGGGGTGATATATACACCTTGTACCCTCTGTGTACCCTATATGTGTATACTATATATAGAGACACCTGTCTGTCCGAGTCTTGTCTGTACATGAGAGGACCCCCCATCCATCGTATAGAGGGGTGATATATACACCTTGTACCCCCTGTGTACCCTATATGTGTATACTATATATAGAGACACCTGTCTGTCCGAGTCTTGTCTGTACATGAGAGGACCCCCCATCCATCGTATAGAGGGGTGATATATACACCTTGTACCCCCTGTGTACCCTATATGTGTATACTATATATAGAGACACCTGTCTGTCCGAGTCTTGTCTGTACATGAGAGGACCCCCATCCATCGTATAGAGGGGTGATATATACACCTTGTACCCCCTGTGTACCCTATATGTGTATACTATATATAGAGACACCTGTCTGTCCGAGTCTTGTCTGTACATGAGAGGACCCCCATCCATCGTATAGAGGGGTGATATATACACCTTGTACCCCCTGTGTACCCTATATGTGTATACTATATATAGAGACACCTGTCTGTCCGAGTCTTGTCTGTACATGAGAGGACCCCCATCCATCGTATAGAGGGGTGATATATACACCTTGTACCCCCTGTGTACCCTATATGTGTATACTATATATAGAGACACCTGTCTGTCCGAGTCTTGTCTGTACATGAGAGGACCCCCCATCCATCGTATAGAGGGGTGATATATACACCTTGTACCCCCTGTGTACCCTATATGTGTATCTATATAGAGACACCTGTCTGTCCGAGTCTTGTCTGTACATGAGAGGACCCCCATCCATCGTATAGAGGGGTGATATATACACCTGTACCCCCTGTGTACCCTATATGTGTATACTATATATAGAGACACCTGTCTGTCCGAGCCTTGTCTGTACATGAGAGGACCCCCATCCATCGTATAGAGGGGTGATATATACACCTTGTACCCCCTGTGTACCCTATATGTGTATACTATATATAGAGACACCTGTCTGTCCGAGTCTTGTCTGTACATGAGAGGACCCCCATCCATCGTATAGAGGGGTGATATATACACCTTGTACCCCCTGTGTACCCTATATGTGTATACTATATATAGAGACACCTGTCTGTCCGAGTCTTGTCTGTACATGAGAGGACCCCCATCCATCGTATAGAGGGGTGATATATACACCTTGTACCCCCTGTGTACCCTATATGTATACATATATATAGAGACACCTGTCTGTCCGAGTCTTGTCTGTACATGAGAGGACCCCCATCCATCGTATAGAGGGGTGATATATACACCTTGTACCCTCTGTGTACCCTATATGTGTATACTATATATAGAGACACCTGTCTGTCCGAGTCTTGTCTGTACATGAGAGGACCCCCATCCACCGTATAGAGGGGTGATATATACACCTGTACCCCTGTGTACCCTATATGTGTATACTATATATAGAGACACCTGTCTGTCCGAGTCTTGTCTGTACATGAGAGGACCCCCCATCCATCGTATAGAGGGGTGATATATACACCTTGTACCCTCTGTGTACCCTATATGTGTATACTATATATAGAGACACCTGTCTGTCCGAGTCTTGTCTGTACATGAGAGGACCCCCATCCATCGTATAGAGGGGTGATATATACACCTTGTACCCCCTGTGTACCCTATATGTGTATACTATATATAGAGACACCTGTCTGTCGAGTCTTGTCTGTACATGAGAGGACCCCCATCCATCGTATAGAGGGGTGATATATACACCTTGTACCCCCTGTGTACCCTATATGTGTATACTATATATAGAGACACCTGTCTGTCCGAGTCTTGTCTGTACATGAGAGGACCCCCCATCCATCGTATAGAGGGGTGATATATACACCTTGTACCCTCTGTGTACCCTATATGTGTATACTATATATAGAGACACCTGTCTGTCCGAGTCTTGTCTGTACATGAGAGGACCCCCATCCATCGTATAGAGGGGTGATATATACACCTTGTACCCCCTGTGTACCCTATATGTGTATTACTATATATAGAGGACACCTGTCTGTCCGAGTCTTGTCTGTACATGAGAGGACCCCCATCCATCATATAGAGGGGTGATATATACACCTTGTACCCTCTGTGTACCCTATATGTGTATACTATATATAGAGACACCTGTCTGTCCGAGCCTTGTCTGTACATGAGAGGGACCCCCATCCATCGTATAGAGTGGTGATATATACACCTTGTACTCCCTGTGTACCCTATATGTGTATACTATATATAGAGACACCTGTCTGTCCGAGTCTTGTCTGTACATGAGAGGACCCCCCATCCATCGTATAGAGGGGTGATATATACACCTTGTACCCCCTGTGTACCCTATATGTGTATACTATATATAGAGACACCTGTCTGTCCGAGTCTTGTCTGTACATGAGAGGACCCCCATCCATCGTATAGAGGGGTGGATATACTACACCTTGTACCCCCTGTGTACCCTATATGTGTATACTATATATAGAGACACCTGTCTGTCCGAGTCTTGTCTGTACATGAGAGACCCCCATCCATCGTATAGAGGGGTGATATATACACCTTGTACCCCTGTGTACCCTATATGTGTATACTATATATAGAGACACCTGTCTGTCCGAGTCTTGTCTGTACATGAGAGGACCCCCATCCATCGTATAGAGGGGTGATATATACACCTTGTACCCCTGTGTACCCTATATGTGTATAATATATAGAGACACCTGTCTGTCCGAGTCTTGTCTGTACATGAGAGGACCCCCATCCATCTATAGAGGGGTGATATACAACCTTGTACCCCCTGTGTACCCTATATGTGTATACTATATATAGAGACACCTGTCTGTCCGAGTCTTGTCTGTACATGAGAGGACCCCCATCCATCGTATAGAGGGGTGATATATACACCTTGTACCCCTGTGTACCCTATATGTGTATACTATATATAGAGACACCTGTCTGTCCGAGCCTTGTCTGTACATGAGAGGACCCCCCATCCATCGTATAGAGGGGTGATATATACACCTTGTACCCCTGTGTACCCTATATGTGTATACTATATATAGAGACATCTGTCTGTCCGAGTCTTGTCTGTACATGAGAGGACCCCCATCCATCATATAGAGGGGTGATATATACACCTTGTACCCCCTGTGTACCCTATATGTGTATACTATATATAGAGACACCTGTCTGTCCGAGTCTTGTCTGTACATGAGAGGACCCCCATCCATCGTATAGAGGGGTGATATATACACCTTGTACCCCTGTGTACCCTATATGTGTATACTATATATAGAGACACCTGTCTGTCCGAGCCTTGTCTGTACATGAGAGGACCCCCATCCATCGTATAGAGGGGTGATATATACACCTTGTACCCCCTGTGTACCCTATATGTGTATACTATATATAGAGACACCCTGTCTGTCCGAGTCTTGTCTGTACATGAGAGGACCCCCATCCATCGTATAGAGGGGTGATATATACACCTTGTACCCTGTGTACCCTATATGTGTATACTTATATATAGAGACACCTGTCTGTCCGAGTCTTGTCTGTACATGAGAGGACCCCCATCCATCATATAGAGGGGTGATATATACACCTTGTACCCTCTGTGTACCCTATATGTGTATACTATATATAGAGACACCTGTCTGTCCGAGCCTTGTCTGTACATGAGAGGACCCCCATCCATCGTATAGAGGGGTGATATATACACTTGTACCCCTGTGTTACCCTATATGTGTATACTATATATAGAGACACCTGTCTGTCCGAGTCTTGTCTGTACATGAGAGGACCCCCATCCATCGTATAGAGGGGTGATATATACACCTTGTAC
>JBBGZY010003415.1:0-108133 GCA_037952925.1 Lithobates clamitans | reverse complement strand
TGATAGACCAACATAAAGTGGCACATAATTGTGAAGTGGAAGGAAAATGATACAAATAAATATGTGAAAAGTGTGGGGGGCATTTGTATGGCTCCCCCCGGAGTCAATAATTTGTAGAACCGCCTTTCTCTGCAATTACAGCTGCAAGTCTTTTTGGGGATGTCTCTACCAGCTTTGCACATCTGGAGAGGACATTTTTGCCCATTCTTCTTCTTTGCAAAATATCTCAAGCTCTGTCAGATTGGATGGAGAGCGTCTGTGACCAGCAATTTTCAAGTCTTGCCACAGATTCTCAATGTGATTTAGGTCTGGACTGTGACTGGGCCAGTCTAACACATGAATATGCTTTGATCTAAACCAGTGTTTCTCAACTCCATTCCTCGAGGTGCCCCAACAGGTCATGTTTTCAGGATTTCCCTCAGAGGAATTACTAAGGCAGTGAAACTGATTTAAATCACCTGTGTAAAATAATGGATAGTCTGAAAACATGACCTGTTGGGGTGCCTTGAGGACTGGAGTTGAGAAACACACTGATCTAAACCATTCTACTGTAGCTCTGGCTGGATGTTTCGGGTCGTTGTCCTGCTGGAAGGGGAACATCCGCCCCAGTCTCAAGTCTTTTGCAGAATCTAACAGGTTTTCTTCTAAGATTGTCCTGTATTTGGCTCCATCCATCTTCCCATCAACTCTGACCAGCTTCCCTGTCCCTGCTGAAGAAAAGCATCCCCACCACATAATGCTGCCACCACCATGTTTCACAGTGGGGATGGTGCGTTCAGGGTGATGTGCAGTGTTAGTTTTCCCCCACACATAGAGTTTTGCTTTTAGGCCAAAAAGTTTTGATCTCATCTGACCAGAGCACCTTCTTCCACATGTTTGCTGTGTCCTCCACATGGCTTCTCACAAACTACAAACAGGACAACTTATGACTTTCTTTCACCAATGTCTTTCTTCTTCCACTCTATCAAGGGCAGATTTGTGGAGAACACGACTAATAGTTGTCCTGTGGACAGATTCTCCCACCTGAGCTGTGGATCTCTGCAGCTCCTCCAGAGTTACCATGGGCCTCTTGGCTGCTTCTCTGATGAATGCTCTCCTTGCCCGGCTGGTCAGTTTAGGTGGACGGCCATGTCTTGGTAGGTTTGCAGTTGTGCCATACTCTTTCCATTTTCGGATGATGGATTGAACAGAGCTCCGTGAGATGTTCAAAGCTTGGGACTTTTTTTTATAACCTAACCCTGCTTTATACTTCTCCACAACTTTATCCCTGACCTGTCTGGTGTGTTCCTTGGCCTTCATGGAGCGGTTTGTGCACTAAGGTTCTCTAACAAACCTCTGGGGGCTTCACAGAACAGCTGTATTTATACTGAGATTAAATGACACACAGGTGGACTCTATTTACTAACTAGGTGACTTCTGAAGGCAATTGGTTCATCTAGGTTTTAGTTAGGGGTATCAGAGTAAAGGGGGCTGAATACAAATGCCCCTCCCCCACACACACACACACACACTTTTCACAGATTTATTTGTATAATTTACCATTTTCCTTCCACCTCACAATTATGTGCCACTTTATGTTGGTAAATCCCAATAAAATACATTTACGTTTTTGGGTTGTAACATGACAAAATGTGGAAAATTTTAAGGGGTGTGAATACTTTTTCAAGGCATTGTAACCCAGACATCATCATCATGTGTGCTCAGGTAGACATAAAGGCAGCCTGACTGACCTAGATCTGTTCACACAATCATTAGGCTGACCATGGCGGCCAATCATCAGGTAAATAGTCTTCAAAACACGAGTTGGGTTCTTCCATGAGGTCACCACCCTTGTTGATCAAGTTTTCAACTGCACCATCCTGATATCAATATTGTACCAATAAAGAAATTAACAACAAGGGGGGCATCTGATGTATAACATCCTCATATAGGGCAACCTAACTCATCTTCCTTTTTAACCTGATTTTAGTTGAATACACACGTGTAGCGTAATGTCTTCTAAAAGGACCTCAACAAAATGGTGGCCCTCTGCACACAGACAATGACTCCCCAGTTGCATGAATGTAACGAGATGGAAAAAAAAAGGTTTTTAGCTCTTGTCCTCCACCTGTAGAGAACTCCTCAGACGCGTTTCGCCCTTTTCAGGGCTTAATCCTAGAGACCGAAAAAGGGTAAAGCACAATATATGACATTTCGGGTTTTGGGGTTTATTACCGCTTTAAAGATGGGGAGAAGGTCGTTTTACTTGGCGGGCAGTTAGAAAACGGGTGAAAGGAGGGTCATTCTGCTATGGATCCCATTTGGCCCAGTTCATAGAAGAGCACCAGGTCAGCTTTTTCCAAAAGAAGTTGCTCTGAAAATCGCCCTTATTAGCAAAATAAATTTGTATTAAACGGCACAAAGCTGACTGGTGGCTTCGATATCTCCAAAAAGCAACAGGTCCTCTTTGATTGCAGGTAAAGTTTTTTATCTGTTTTTATCCCTTTCATTTCCTTCCGCAGAGCTCGCAGAGTTTGTGGAACCGATTATCTGTCCTACTAAACCTCTTACCATCGGCATCCAAGATCCAGGAATCCGGTAAGGTAACAGCCCCTCTAAGCATACAGGCCCCATACAGAAAGTTGCCTGTAATGGCCAATCAGATTCCAGCAGCCTTGTTTGGTGCAGGGTAGAAAGCAAAAGGAAATATCTGATTGGCTGTTACCAACACTGCTACTTTTTATGACTGAGGTCCTCGGTTTTTATATATCATTGGATAGTGAACATGAGTGACTCCATCTTGATTGCAGGCTGTGTGTGTTCTCTCTCTCTCTCAGGAATCTCTCTGTGTAGTGAGGTCCAGAACTTACTGCAGAGGTGTGAGCAGGCAGACATGAGCAGCCACCTGCTGCTCCCGGAGGACGCCGCCCTGAGGAACCTCCCTCCGCTGAAGGCTGCGCACCGCAAGTTCAACTTTGAGAAGGAGAGGCCGGATCTTACCGTTCTGGAGGAGGTACAGAAACGTCCTCATTGAATAAAATTTGTTCACAAATTGGGGGGGGGGGGGGGGCGCCCAGCTGCTGAAAAAATACTGATTATTAAAATTTATTTAAAGGAGAAGTATAGCCAAAGCTTGTTTGGTTGTACTCCTATGGATAACATGAATGCAGTTCGTTCTGCACTCGTGTGACCAGTTTTCAGCAGACAGCGGGCTGAAGTCGGCTGTCTGCTGACGTCACAGAGCCGGTCCAGGGAAACTTTGCGACAATGGAGTCGGGATCCGTCCACATGCCTGGGCTGCCACCTGGCGAGTCGAAGAGAGCCTGAGCCGGCCGCTCCGCCCCCTCCACAGCCCAGCGTACCAGTGAGCAGGGGTGGGGAGGAGGGCAGTCACCAGCTCTCTGCTCGGGGAGCTGCGAGAACCGAGCGATCGGTGGTGTTAGATCGATCGGTTCTCAGTTGTTAGAGGTGCTGGGGGACAGATGTAGCATCGGAGTGATGCTGCATCCACCTAGGTAAGTATGATTGGAGGAAAAAAGAAAGTACTTCTCTTTTAACCACTTCAGCCCCGGAAGATTTTACCCCCTTCCTGACCAGAGCACTTTTTGCGATTCGGCACTGCGTCACTTTTAACTGACAATTGCGCGGTCGTGCGACGTTGCACCCAAACAAAAATTGACGTCCTTTTTTTCCCACAAATAGAGCTTTCTTTTGGTGGTATTTGATCACCTCTGCGGTTTTTATTTTTTGTGCTATAAACAAAAAAAGAGCAGCAATTTTGAAAAAAAAGCAATATTTTTTTTACCTTTTGCTATAATAAATATCCCCCAAAAATATATAAAATACATTTTTTCCTCAGTTTAGGCCGATCCGTATTCTTCTACATATTTTTGGTAAAAAAAAATCGCAATAAGCGTATATTGATTGGTTTGCGCAAAAGTTATAGCGTCTACAAAATAGGGGATAGTTTTATGGCATTTTTATTATTATTTTTTTACTAGTAATAGCGGCGATCTGCGATTTTTATTGTGACTGCGACATTATGGCGGACAGATCGGACAGTTTTGACACTATTTTGGGACCATTGACATTTTATACAGCGATCAGTGCTATAAAAATACACTGATTACTGTGTAAATGACACTGGCAGGGAAAGGGTTTAAACACTAGGTGGCAATCAAGGGGTTAAGTGTGTCCTAGGGAGTGATTCTAACTGTCGGGGGGATGGGCTACCACTGACATGACAGCGATCACTGCTCCTGATGACAGGAAGCAGTGATCTCTATCCTGACACAAGGCAGAACAGGGAAATGCCTTGTTTACATTGGCATCTCCCCGTTCTACCTCTCCACACCGCAATCACGGGCCGCTGGAGAACATCGAGTTCCCGGGACCCGCAGGCACGCCTGAAAGGCGGCATGTTTAAAGGGACGTACCTGTATGCCTATTTGCCTGCCTGTGCTATTCTGCCGACGTACATCTGTGTGCGGCGGTCGTCAAGCGGTTAAAGCGAAAAGTTTTTTTTTTTTTCTTACTTGTCCATTGAGTGACACAGGAATTCACAGACTGTTGGGTTATACTGCCACCTACAGGAAGAATAGACACTGGCCAACTGAAAAATTGTAAGGCGGACCCAGGATAAACCCCTCCCTTTACCCAGCATGCCTCAGTTTTCTGTCTAGTGTCCTATGAAAATGGATGTCTTTTCTTCAGCTCTGCTTGGAAAAGTCTCAACTTTTCACTAGTTTTTTCAGTTTTTGTTCTGTTTCCTCTTCCATTAAATTATGATTCCATACTACATCGCTGCTTGAGCTGGTCTCTCTACTAGCAGCTTTCCAGATGGGCCTTTCCTCTTGGAATGCTGTATACAGGATACTGGATACAGGCTAAGATGTAATAGAGAAATAATTGTGCAATGAGTTCATAAAAAAAAAAAAAAAAATAGAATATGTTCGAGAATGAATCTTCATATTACAGAATTTCTCCTAACAATGGCGGTGTTCTCTCTCTCCGCAGTCCATCGTACGCAGCTGCTACATCCGAAGTTTCGGACATTTCCTCACCCATCTACAGGGGAAGGTTCTGCAGTACAACCCGGAGCTCGCCATATTCACCAGTATCTCCGAGACTCAGCAGGACAACACCCTCCACCAGGCCCAGGCTCAGTTCCGAATGGTGCGTATCTGTTACTCCATACATTGTCCAATGGGGGCGGAGCTCCCGGCATTTCTCATTCTCTATCACTTGTAGCAGAGGGATTGTGGGTGTAATGCTCTCCAGACTGCTATCTACAAAGTAATAAATGCACTTTTTTTTTTTAATGAATATGGGAGCGTTCATAATTGTTTCCCAAGAGATAGACTTGGGCAGTGGCGGCCGGTGGTAATTTATTTGGGGGGGGGGGGGCAGTGCATGGTCGGGTTGGGTCGGTTGGTCGGCCCACTTACCTCATCCATGGTGGGCAATCACGGGTGGCTTCCCCCGGCTCTCCTCTGCAGGCATCACAAGCAGCTTCTCCTTCCCCTGCTCGGCTGCTTACGACTCCTCCCTCCTCCTCTGCGGCCAATCAGAACGCTTCTCCTTTCGGCCAATCAGGAAATGTGTCTCGGACCCGCACTTCCTGATTGGTGGAGAGGCGATTCACTGTGAGAATAGTGAATATTCTTAACACACCTGGGTGGGCTCCGAGTGCAATGCTCTGCGTCCAGAGTCTACCCTATTTTGAAGCCTATTGGAGCTTCAAAAAAAAAAAAAACACCCCACGCCGCTGTAATTCATGCGCCCGCTATTCTGAAAAGGGCCGGAACGCATGGATAGTGGATGGGGGTGCGGCATGGATAGGGGAGGCTGCGTCCGTGCACCCTTAATGGACAGGCCGACACTGAACTTTGGGGAATGATTTACTAAATCTGGTGCAGCTCTGCATTGTAACCAATTAGCTTCTAGCTTCAGCTTGTTCAGTAAAGCTTTGACAATAAAACCTGGAAGTTGATTGGTTTCTATGCACAGCTGCACCAGATTTTGCACCCTCCAGTTTTAGTAAATCAACCCCTTCACCTTTTAAGTACAGAGATTTGTAGATTAGCCACTAGATGGAGCTCTCAGTCACTCAGTGTAGTATATGTCTGTCTCTCAGGCCCCATTCATACTTGCAACTGGGGCCATTTGTGAGGCAGGGGGTTCCCTGTGGGCAGGAAGCCCCATTGAAAACCATGGGAGGCTAAGAGCTCCTGCAGCTATTTGCAGTTGCTTGCATGTAATCTTTAATGGAGCAAATATCTGCAAATGATCGTGTCCAGGGCAGATCATTTACAGGTAGTTGCTCCATGAGCAATTAAATGCAAGCGGCTGCGAATAGCTGCAGGAGCTCTTAGCCTCCCATGGTTTTCAATGGGGCTTCCTGCCCACAGGGAACCCCCTGCTTGGGTCCCTCCACATCTAATCACAAATGGCTCCAATCGCAAGTATGAATGTGGCCTGGGGGGGGGGTCGTAAACCCCCATTGTTCATTGTGACCTGCGATTGGTTACCAAATCACGTGGCCCTTCTATAAATTGTTGAGCTCCCCTGTCCTAGACTGCGCTATACCTTTTTTAAGGATCTGCAGCAAAGTTCTTGAATTCCTTGTAATGTCCATAAGTGTTTTGCTAGAGATTCTTCTTTTTCCCCAAACGTTCGTTTTTTGTTTTTTTTTTTGCACTGCAGCTGCCCAGTGACTGTGGCACTGTAAGTCCCAGTATAGCCTGACAGGTTGTGATTTGTAGTTGGACACGATCCCCGGTGTCGGCTATGATGAGGTCAGTAGTTTTCAGGTTCCGTGTCATGGCATCTCAGCTTTTGGATGGCTTTGGACAAAAAAAAGTTTTCTCCAGAGAGATGACAATGCTGAGAACAGCCGCAGTCCCATCCACTAGGAAACTTAAAGAGGGTTCTGTATGGTATTTACTACAACTGATAACTTTATGTATTGATTTTTTTTCCCCAGGCGCAGGAGGAAGCTCGCCGGAACAGACTAATGAGAGACATGGCCCAGCTGAGACTCCAGGTACACACTGTGTATGGTGGCCCATTTCTGGGTGTTTTTCCCTTTTCTTACCAGGGGAGGGCAGTGCTGTCCATTGATGCTTTCTAGAACAGTCTGCACTTCTCAATATTAACCATTTAAGGACTGAGCCTCTTTCTGAGATTTGTTGTTTACAAGTTAAAAACTGTTTTTTTTTTTTTTGCTAGAAAATTACTTGGAACCCCCAAATATTATACATTTTTTTCTAACACCCTAGAGAATAAAATGGCGGTCGTTGCAATATTTTCTGTCTCACCGTATTTGCGCAGCAGTCTTACAAGCGCACTTTTTTTGGAAAAAATACACTTTTTTGAAATAAAAATTAAGACAACAGTAAAGTTAGCCTGATTTTTTTTTTTTTTATATATATATATTGTGAAAGATAATGTTACGTAATTGATACTCAACATGTCACACTTCAATTGCGCCCGCTCATGGAACGGTGACAAACTTTTACCCTTAAAAATCTCCATAGGCGACGTTTAAAAAATACTAGAGGTTGCATGTTTTGAGATAGAGGAGGGCTAGGGCTAGAACTATTGCTCTCGCTCTACTGATCTACCATCTTGTTTCACAGTCGCTGGCTTTGACAGCATGGTGATTGAAGCAGAGGTTCTGAGGGACACCGGCATCTCTAAGTCAGTTATTCCTATGGTGATTAAAGCTTGGAAGGCTGCTTTCTGCGAGGTCTGCCACTGCAGGGCATGCTTCACTTGGTAAGAGGCCTCCTCTGATTGGCCAGGGTAGAGAGGCGCGTGAATGACCTCAGTTTTCACCTCAGCCAATCAGAAGAAGCTTTGTATTCAGTGATAAAAGTGCAAGACTTCTCCTGAATGGTGGAGAAACACTCAGCTAGATTCTCCAATTCCAGCAGTAGAGGGGTAGTCGCCCGTACTGCTGCAGAACACAGCACCTGCTTACTGTATGTAACTAATGCTGCCAAAGTATATTCCGGCACACACACAGCGGCCGTATCAATCTGTAATGAGAACAGTTTGGCCCACACAGGCTGTATAAGGTGATATAGAAACTAGAATCCTACGAGGGGTCTTCAAAAAGTTTCCACAGTCATAGATAGATAGATAGATAGATAGAGATAAAAAAAAGTGCGGAAACTTTTTGAAGAACCCTCTGTACTTTATTGTACCTGAAGCCAAAACTGTGTGCACTAACCTGAACTTGTCTGTTTGCAGTTGGAAGTGTCACAGCTAGAGGGCACCCTTCAGCAGCCCAAATCTCAGTCCTCCATGTCTCCGTACCTCATCCCGGACACACAGGCCCTCTGCCAACATCTGGGCGTCATCCGACAGCTGGCAAACAGCGGGCGCTTCATCATCATCATCCCGCAGACAGGTAAGAGGAAATATGGACTGGCGAGTTTATTGGTTGTTAGTGATGAGGTGGGATTGTATCATCTGAGACAGTAGACATACCAATCAATGGATGGCTGTATTGATACATCGGCACTGATTATGTCTTCCTTCCTTTTTAGTTATTGAAGGATTGGATTTTCTAAAGAAGGAAAATGCTGGAGCTCGAGACGGGATCCGATACTTAGAGGCGGAGTTTAAAAAAGGAAATCGGTGAGTGTTGACTAGTTCAGTGTTTTCTCAACCTTCTTTTCATATACGGCACCCCATTCTAAAATTTAAAGAATTAAACCAATAGATGTACAGAACAGAGCAACATCCACATGTGTAAACAGAAAAGTAGTGCTACTACCCTTACAACACATAGATAGCAGAGCTCCCAGATGCTCGTTTCACAGTCGCTGGCTGAGTAAAGTAATGTAGGGAAGATGATCCGCACTCCGGTTATTGCTCTTAAAAAATCTTCATTTTATTGAAAAGCCACAGTGAACAAATGCAGAGGAAGTCGGTTGACGCGTTTTAGCCTATATGGCCTTAGTCCTAACCCAAGTTAGGACTAAGGCCTTATAGGCTGAAACGCGTCACTGTGACTTTTCAATAAAATCAAGATTTTTTTTTTTTTTTAAAAACAATAACCGGAGTGCAGATCATCTTTCCTAGGGCATCCAACAACAGAGGTGATTTATTTTTACAAAACAAATATACCTTTGCACACTGGTACTGACTAGTATTCCAATGTTTCTCTTCTCCCTCACACAGCTAAAGTAATTCCCTTGGAGAGAGGCAAACAAAAACGCAGGCATCTTATCAACCAAGTACATCATCGGTTGTTAGGATGCCAGCGGCTGGACCTCAAAGTGCCCAAAATTGTAACGGTGCACAATAAAAACCTGGTGGTGTGTGCAACAAAAAGATAGGCTTGATCCACTTGTTGCCTTGTTGACAATTTTTGGGCAGTTTGGGGCAATTTTTAGGCATTTTGCCAAGGCACCCCTGATAAAAGACAGAAGACACCCCCCAGTTGAAAAAGGCCAGGCTAGTGTATGGTAAGGGGGGGTCATCTGACATTGGCAATGGGTTATTTGATGGGTGCAACACAATATCAATATAAAGCGCATGAGGTCATTAGAACCATCATACAACCAAGTGAAAAAATTCACAGCAGATATCGGTCGTACCAACAATCACTATGAAGCCGATTCAAGGACTGAGAGTCTAGTGGCCTGTGTCATATTATGCAAATGTTTGCCCTCTGGTGGTCAGAAAAAGGAATTGTCAGTGTAATTGTATTTAACGTGGAACTACACTGTATCTGAGCACCACAAACCAGAAATGCTATACAATTCATTTTTATTTTATTTTTTTTCCATAATTTTTATTGTTTTCTGGATAATTTTGTACAAACAATCATACAGAATGTGTATCAAATAACGCTTATATTGGAAGAATGGTAAATACAGTATGTGCAGTTCACCTAATGATTTGTACTCTTAACGTAATATTGTTAAGCATGGATGTTGGACTGTTTTACAGCTTAACATTTTAACAATTCTAAATTCCTTGTCAAAAACCCATTCTGATTAATTTAGAGTATGATAAAGTATAATAAAATAAGGTATAAAATAGGAATAATATAAAAATAAAGAAAAAACAAAAAATATATAAATATTGAAAACAAACTCCATCCATCCATCCATGTCTCCATGCTTTATTTTGCTGAGAAGTCATTTTGAAAAATACTCCCCTGGCGTTTCTGACAGTGGCCATCTTTAGTAAGGGCAGATGATTCATGTAGCATTTACTTCCTGGAAAACTCCCTCCCCTCCTGAAGACTCCTGGGATGTATGACATCATTTCCCTAGGCATCGAAACCAGGAAGTAACTGAATAAATGCAAAAAAAAGTTTTAAAAAAGTAAATATGATATACCTTCCTATATATTTACTAATGCTAGCCGGATAAAGTTTTGAAATAATCCATGTTGATTGAGAGAAGGATGTTCCACTTTAACTGTATTGTGAGATAACCTTGTGAGGGCAAAACTCTCTTCTGGTTTGGAATGAAGATTATCATCATGCACACATACAATCTTGCCTGCTGTCCTGTGTCCGGGCTCTTGGTATATCTATCTATCCATCCATCCCATAGGGATATTGGGATAAGGCGCAGCCTGACCTCTTTCTTGGGGTCTTAACAGCTGGTAAGTGGCTGGTCAGTGGGGTGTACTGTACAAAATAAGGTCCGTGGCATGGACCATAGGGTGAGTACATGGATTGAAAACTGGCGTGTTCAGAGGGTGGTGATAAATGGGGAGTACTCGGAATGGTCAGGGGTGGGTAGTGGGGTTCCCCAGGGTTCTGTGCTGGGACCAATCGTGTTTAATTTGTTCATAAGCGACCTGGAGGATGGGATAAACAGTTCAATCTCTGTATTTGCAGACGATGCTAAGCTAAGCAGGGCAATAACTTCTCCGCAGGATGTGGAAACCTTGCAAAAAGACCTGAACAAATTAATGGGGTGGGCGACTACATGGCAAATGAGGTTCAATGTAAAATAATGCATTTGGGTGGCAAAACTATAAATGCAATCTATACACTGGGGGGAGAACCTCTGGGGGAATCTAGGATGGAAAAGAACCTGGGGGTCCTAGTAGATGATAGGCTCAGCAACGGCATGCAATGCCAAGCTGCTGCTAACAAAGCAAACAGAATATTGGCAGTGAAAAGGGGATCAACTCCAGAGATAAAATGATAATTCTCCCGCTCTACAAGACTCTGGTCCGGCCGCACCTGCAGTATGCTGTCCAGTTCTGGGCACCAGTCCTCAGGAAGGATGTACTGGAAATGGAGCGAGTACAAAGAAGGGCAACAAAGCTAATAAAGTGTCTGGAGGATATTAGTTATGAGGAAAGGTTGCGAGCACTGAACTTATTCTCTCTGGAGAAGAGACGCTTGAGAGGGGATATGATTTCAGTGTATAAATCCCGGACTGGAGACCCCACAATAGGGATAAAACTTTTTTCGCAGAAGGAGGTTTAACAAGACTCGTGGCCACTCATTAAAATTAGAAGAAAAGAGGTTTAACGTTAAACTACGTAGAGGGTTCTTTACTGTAAGAGCGGCAAGGATGTGGAATTCCCTTCCACAGGCGGTGGTCTCAGCGGGGAGCATCGAAAGTTTAAAGAAACTATTAGATAATCACCTGAACCACCGCAACATACAGGGATATACAATATAATACTGACATCTAATCACACATAGGTTGGGCTTGTGTCTTTTTTTTTTCGACCTCACCTACTATGTAGTGTGCACTGTCTGGGTGTGAAGAATGCCTCTTCATTCACTTCTGGAGCCACTGGTTCTTGACACTCAAATGTTTTTATATGAACTTTTTTTTCACAAAAGCACTTTTTCTCTGGACTTTTTATAGGTTTTTTTTTTTTTTTAATGAATTTTCAATCATTTGCTTATTTTTTTAAGCTGCACTAATTTTTTCACTTGACAGTTTCAATGGTTATAATGACCTTTTTATGAGCTTTATACAGATAGCACAACACAATTGTTTTGTTTTAATGGTTTGTTCATCGTATATGTAGATATGTCGCAAGTGCAGCTATCACTGATCTATATTTTCCTCCATTAGATGTGACACTTTTATTGTACGGTGCCACTTTTGCACAACTCATTTTTATTATTATCTGACATGATAGATGTGCTTATACCTGTTTTTTGTTTCAGGTATATCCGCTGCCAAAAGGAAGCTGGGAAAAGTTTTGAACGGAATAAATTAAAGCGACAGGACATTGACGCCTGGTAAGAGGAACCTGTGCTCTCCTCTGATGGACTTCCCACCACTTCAGCCATGTGTGTCGCCCCCCCCCCCCCCCCCATGTGTTCATCACCTTCAACCATATTGTCCATGTTGGCCTTTTAACATAAGGCAGTGATGGTGAACCTTGGCACCCCAGATGTTTTGGAACTACATCTCCCATGATGCTCATCCACTCTGCAGTGTAGTTGAGCATCATGGGAAATGTAGTTCCAAAACATCTGGAGTGCCAAGGTTCGCCATCACTGACATAAGGTCTTCCTATTCCAGAGAGCGTGCCATGTCCATCCGTTGGGTTGTTGACATTGAAGAGGGTTTTTTAAAATGTTGCCTCTGTAACTGTAGGCATTGTGGAGAAATTCATCTTCAAAGGTCACAATGAAGACAATGAAATAACGGCTCCTCCCTTTTATTTTCTATGGAGAGCAAAAATCTTGAATGTAAACGCACAGCCAAGATTCCTAAACCTTTAAATACTGAATG
Organism: Lithobates clamitans; assembly: GCA_037952925.1. NCBI lineage: Eukaryota > Metazoa > Chordata > Amphibia > Anura > Ranidae > Lithobates > Lithobates clamitans. The sequence continues at coordinate 95,411 of JBBGZY010003415.1, read as the reverse complement.
GAGCCGACTATAGAAGTTTTTTTGTTGTGATCTTTGAGGATTATTTACTCCACAGTACAAGCAGCTAGAGAGGTCAGTGTGCGCTTGCTTTAAAGAGAATGGTCACCAGGCTCATTTCAACAAAGCTCATCCCATAAGATTATATTTGCATTTTAATATATTTAATGTTTTTGTTATTTACTTGTAAAAGACTTTACTTTTGTAGACATCCAAAAGCCCTGAAACTGCTGCTGGGCGCCACCATCTTGGATATAGTCAGCAGCTCCAGTTGTCACTCTATAGTATTGTCTTTTTGCTCCTCTTCCCCTTGGCTACTACATATGAAGGCTTTGTAGTCAAAGGGAGGGACAGAGGAGCTAGGCCAGCACAGCCAGTAATTGGACACTCCCAATAGAGGAGGGGCAGAGGAGCTAGGCCAGCACAGCCAGTAATTGGACACTCCCAATAGAGGAGGGGCAGAGGAGCTAGGCCAGCACAGCCAGTAATTAGACACTCCCAATAGAGAGGAGAGGGCTTTGACCTGCAAGGAGGGGGCGGGGGCTTTGCTTGGGAATTGGATTTACCTGACGTAGACAAATGTAGCAAGTGGAAAGGCACATTGCAAATGAATAAAACTTTATGGAAAGGAAAGACACTGCAGGTAAGTATTTAAAATACTTTTTTTTTGTTTTTGTTTTTTTGTATTTAAAATACTGTTTTTTTGTGTTTTTTAATAATTTTTTTTTGCATTTTTTTTTTTTATTTATTTTATTAATTTTTTCAAAGCCTTTTTACTGCTTGTCAAGGGTATGTGGAAAGGTTAGCGTCCATAACCTGGGCATGCACATGCTTTATCGTGCTCATCGTGGTGTTACCATGGCCAATGCAATGCCGTTAATACTAAAGTAATTAACACCTGTCCCAGACTTCATGGATCCATAGTGATTGGTCTGTGGAAATAGAACAGGCGGTTTTTCACAATTATTTTACACTTCTATTCCTCTTCTTGGACTATCGGCATCAGTCTTGACACGTTTTATGACGCCGTGGCTATTGGTGACCCTTTTGCTGCTGGAACACTTTCTGCATCCTTCATTAGCAACCTATAGAAGTGATTAGGAGGCTTTACACCCGTCCGGATCACTTCGACATTGAACCCCAAATCTATGCTGTGCAGTTTGAACACAAGCTCATGTCTCGTTCAGACAACTTTTCATTGTGATGTGTTCTCTGGGTTATGTATGCTGATGTCTTGCTCCACTCTGCCCCCTACAGGCATCTCTATAAGATTCTGGACAGCTGTAAGCAGTTGACGGTGTCACAGGGCAGCAATGAAGAAGAAACGGCCGGGATGGTCACCATTATAACTGGCTTTCAGATAGAGGAACCCGAATGTTTCTCCTCTGCTGTGCAGGTGTGTATATACCCCCCTTCCCCCATACAGTCTTCGTCACATGACCTCCTGTCTGTGGATGTAATTCCTGTACGGGGGAGGGGGGGGGGGGTATGTCAGGTTTGGGTCCTGGTGGAATATTGCCTGTTAATATCAGCCAGTCAGATTTCCCCCTATGGCACAGATGTCAAACTGGCGGCCCTCCAGCTTTTGCAGAAGTACTAGTCCCATGAGGCTTTGCAGGACTGACAGTTACAAGCATGACTCCCACAGGCAGAGGCATGATGGGTACTTGTAGTTCTGCAACAGCTGGAGTTCCGCCAGTTTGACACCTTTGGGCCCTATGGCTATGACTAAGGCCACCCGGCCAAAACGCGTAAGCTGTTTTATCCTAATATCATCTTGTAGCAAATAAAGATTTATGCACTTTCGATGTTTCAAGTGAGACACTCGGAGCCCGACCACCGATTCCTCAACTCCTTATTGGCACCTTATTGGTTTGAGCACTGCTTTTTCTCATTATATGTACAAATAAACTACCCTTGCAGAGGTTTCCACCCCCCACCCCCCTTCCCATGATCCTCTCCACAGCTGGACAGAGAAAAGCAGGATCTGGAGGAGGAGTTCTGTCTTCCTCTCTGCTGCCGACTGCTGAGACAAGGTGGGGCGAAGACAAGGTGGGTGCCACATCTACAGGAGAAAATGTCATCGGCACACCAAGGATTCCTCGAAAAGGTCCAAAGCTTTAGTCTGTGGTCACATAATAGATATACAGCAAAGTTTCGAAGCCACCCAGGTCCCCTTCGTCAGGCAAGTGACCTGATGAAGGGGCCCTGTGTGGCTCCGAAACTTTGCTCCATATCTATTATGTGACCACAGACTAAAGCTTTGGACCCTTTCGAGGAATCCTTGGTGTGCCGATGACATTTTCTCCTGCAGATGTGGCACCCACCTTGTCTCCCCCGCACCCCCCACCTTCTTCACTTTGATTGTCCACGGTTTCCAGCCTATGGTCATTACAGCACCCAGCATCCGGTTTTTTTGAAGGTGTGTGTGGGGGGAACATTGCGTTTTACATCTACAAGAGGGGTGCGAAGGTCGCATGAAATGGCCTGGTGGGCAATATTTAGCCAGCAGGCCTTGTGTTTGACATGCTAGAATTTTAAAAACATTGGATACAATTTTTGGCTTGTAGATCGTCCAGGAGATCTTTGGCTCCTGTGTCCATTTTTTTTTTTTTTTTTTTTTACAAGTGCCGATACTTTTTTTTTTTTTTGAGCTTGCCGATACCTACCGCAACTGTTTTGTTTTCACTTCAGCTGTCAGCAATGGTACAAAGCATTAAAAAGTTATTTTACAAATGAGATGGATTTTTTTTTAATTTTGCGCTTTTTCAATGTGAAATGTGTAAATATATGTTAATATCTATGTGAAAAAAATATTCACTAACAAAAAAAAAAAAGTTTTTATTGTTTATCGTTTTATAAAATAGACATGAAAAAAATAATAAAGCAGGAAAATAATTAAAAGGAGGAGAATAGAGAGTTAATGAAGGCTGATTAGAGTAAATTGGGGGTTAATAAGGGGTTAAACAGAGGAACATCATTTGTTCATCCCTTTGATCTGCAGATGAAGAAACAGAAAGGTACAAAAAGAAACAATGTTTCTTTTTCATTTTAGTGTTTCAGGGCTGAGCAATGTTGTTGATAAACATTGCCGGCTGTTTTTTTTTTTTTTTTTGACAGCTCCAATTATCGGACTTCTTTAACACGTCAGCTGTCAACAGGGGAGACCCACTGACAGCTCAAAGAACCGAGTCTGAAAGTATTGGTTTCAGGTATCGGTGCATTTGCACAAAACTTGTGCAAATACTCGGTATCGGCACCGATGCTGATACTAGTACCGGTGCAACCCTAGTTTGTATATAAAAAAACAAAAAGTTATCTTCCAGAACTGCGGGTTTCCATCTCCAGAAAACTTTTTTCTTGTGACATGGTGACTGTGGTTCTGGCGGGTTCTCTATAAAACATCCTGGAAGGTAATGTTTTGTTGTTGTTGTCTTCAGTCTGCCCTGCAGGTTGCCGCCAGCTCCAACATCGAGATCAAGAATGTTCTTGATTTCTACAAGCAGTGGAAGGAGATGGGCTGACAGTTTCCGAAGGTGATTTGACCGTTCATACAAAAAAGCAAAAATCGCATCCTTCATCCTCCCTCATGAGCTGTGGCTTTCAATATGGTGGCAACTTGGAAATGGCCTGAAAATGGAACCAAACATCTAAACCGGCAAAAGCTCTTCCAAGAAAAATAAAGTTCTTTTTTTGATGTGTCTTGCATGAAAAGCCCCCTGCAGCCCACCTACGTCTACGATGGTAGAGGACTGCGGTGTCAGGAAACAGAAGGAGCTTGTCCATCCAAGGCTGGAAGAGAGAGAAGTTGGAACCCATCTTGTGCTGTGTGATCTTGGTGTTCAATGTGTGACCTCCCGACCACAGATGTCCATCTTCCAGGCCTCTGACTGACCGGACCGGACTTGTGACCGGATTCTTTCCTCTTGTGTAGTGTGGTGACCGGACGACATCACCCTCTGACTTTCCTCAACCCTTCACCCTGCTTGTCCCCTAATTCTCAGCCCTCCCTTTTCCTTATCCTGTATCCTTCCCAGCCCTCCCTTTACCCAGCATCCCCTGTTTTCTTTACTTAGATCTTGTCCAATGCTGGAGCAGTTTTGGAGATTGTAAATAAAGGAAACAGCGCTATTTTATTTAAGACACAAGTGTAAATGTGACCATTTATTAATTCGTAACGAGGGGGGGGGGGTGGTAATTTTTCATGAAAGTGGAACTGATGTTCTACTGTAAGAAACCACGAGGAGCCCGGCTTTTATTGCAGAAGAGACGTGCATTGTGTCTTCTGTAAGAAAATGTCTCTACCTGATTGCTCGCCGTCTTCTCCGGCGCTGTGGACTGAGCCGTGCGTGCGCAGTGCCGGGCCGGGCTCTCTGAGTGCTGGGATAGCGGCTTCCTGCACAACGGCACAGAAGTGACGCTACCACCCACCCCCCCCCCCCCCCCCCGCCACCGCCGGCCAATGAAGAGGCCCAAAGACCTACACTCTGCAGAAGATGCTGGCACGTGACCGTTGGACAGGTAAGTACTATGCCTTTAGTTCCACCTTAAAGGGGTTGTACATTCTCTCGTGTTTTTTTCACCTTAACCACTGGAGGACCGAGCCTCTCTCTGAGATTTGTTGTTTACAAGTTAAAAACAGTTTTTTTTTGCTAGAAAATTACTTAACACCCTAGAGAATAAAATGGCGGTCACTGCAATACTTTCTATCACACCGTATTTGTGAAGCGGTCTTACAAGCGCACTTTTTTTTGAAAAAAATACACTTTTTTGAATTAAAAAAATAAACTAAGCCCAATTTTTTTGTATAATGTGAAAGATAATGTTACCAATTTCTAACTCAGTTTAGGCCAAAAAGTGTAAAATAACAAATTAGCCCAATTTTTTTTATATTGTGAAAAATAATGTTACGCCGAGTAAATTGATACCCAACGTGTCACGCTTCAAAATTGCGCCCGCTCGTGGAATGGCGACAAACCTTTACCCTTAATCTTCATAGGCGACGTTTAAAAAATTCTACAGGTTGCCTGTTTTGAGTCACAGAGGAGGTCTAGGGCTAGAATTATTGCTCTCGCTCTACCGATCGCGGCGATACCTCACATGTGTGGTTTGAACACCCTTTTCAAATGCGGGCGCTACTCACGTATGTGTTCGCTTCTGCACGCAAGCTCACGGGGTGTGCTTAAAAAAAAATTTTTGGTTTCTTATTTATTTTACCTTTTTAGTTTTTATTTTTACACTGTTCTTTAAAAAAAGTAAAAAATGTGTCACTTTTATTCCTATTACAAGGAATGTAAACACCCCTTGTAATAGAAAAAAGCATGACAGGTCCTCTTTAATATGAGATCTGGAGTCAAGACCTCACATCATATATTTACACTAAAATGCAATAAAAAAAAAAAAAAAATTGTCATTTAAAAAAATAATAAAAAAAAAAAAAAAAAAAAGCCCTTTAAGAGCTATGGGCGGAAGTGACATTTTGACATCGCTCCCGCCCTGCATTGCTATGGAGATGGGTGGGGGACATCTTCTCCTCACTCTCCATGCCAAGCAAGGGTGAAGATCCAATCGCCTCCACCGCTGCCGACGGCTCCTGTAAGCGGCGAAGGGCACCGGAGCGCAGCTGGAGGAAAGTGGGGACCCTCAACTGGCCATAGAATAGATGAAACAAAATTCGGACGGTTCAGCAGGGGCCAGCCGAATTTCGATCAGTGTGTTACTGCCGCTGTTCAACTGAAGTGGGTTAGGTGGTGAGGTCTCTACACCGAGTTCACCGTTATGTACAGTACATCTTCCCCATGCATTCAGAGGGGCTCCCAACATCCCTGCTGGATTGATCATTTCACTTGCATTGAAGCTGAACTCCAGGTAAACCGCTAAATATACAGACACAATACACGTATGTGAGCTCTCTTTAACTGCCTAAGGGTTTGTATTTCTGTCCATCCAGTCGTGGGGTCTACACTGTTCTGCCACATAGCACCCGGGACCTGATTTTTTTTTTTTCTTTGCTGTAGTTAAAGAGCAACTCGCACTTTTGCCAAGTTGAGAAAAAAAAGATCCATTTTGGGTGTTCTATGTACAGTAACTGTGTTGAAGATTCCCACCTGTTTCTACTCTAAAGAAATAGCTGTTTGTGTGCAAAGTGAATCTGAATGGAAGTGACTTTTTCATTATTAATTAGCTGATGCATTTGCAGGGCTCTAATGAGGAAAGTTGCAGGGTCTGCATCCCTTTTTAGAAGTCATTAATTCTTTGAGACAAAAAGTGGATAAGACTAATTGGATTGGAAACACGATGTTCAGGTCCATATCCCTTGTACAACATGTAAAAGAAAAGTTCCTCAAAAAAACGGGACTTTAAAGGACCACGAACACTCAAAAACAAATGTTAATTAATAAAACCTATTCTTTTCTAAACATCATATCAAAGAAGAAGCTAAAACACATAATGACATTGAAGTTCACATGAAATTGCAGCATAAAAGGATGGAAGAAGCCCAAACCAACTGCCAACCAGAAATCCAACGCGTTTTGACATGTGACGTGAGGGTCTTCTTCAGGGAAAGTTTTTCCCTGAAGAAGACCCTCGCTTCACATGTCGAAACGCGTTGGATTTCATCTGTCTGGTTGGCAGTTAGTTTGGACTTCTTCCATCCTTTTATGCTCCAATTTCATGTGTACTTCCCGTTTTTTTGAGGAACTTTTCTTTTACATTAATTCTTTGAGAGTATCTCACCAAAAATTATATTTTCTCTTTCATTCATTGAGGGACATGGCTGGATCAGAAAAGACCATCTTTTTTGCCTAGCACTTAGGTTTATGAACATTGAAAAATGTTCTCCTGCGTTCAGATTTTTTTTCTTTTTTGTCCCTTTCCATAGATTTTTTGCTTCCAATCAATTGCAGAGCTGGGTGACAGGATGGATATATAGGTCCTGGTAGTCTTCCAATGCAGGTTCCTGTGCTAGCGGGATCGACTGCATAACTGTGTGGAGCACCCAGAGGGGGGGCACCTACCCTCAGGGGACATGTACAACAGATCAAGGCCCTTGGCCATCAATATTTTGGAACTTCGGGCAATTTGCCTGGCTCTCCTGCATGGCTCACTACAGCTGTGGGGTCTCCCTGTAGGGGTACAGTCAGACAATGTCTCAGCCGTAGCATACATACAGTATCTCACAAAAGTGAGTACACCCCTGACATTTTTGCAAATATTTTCTTCTATCTTTTCATGTGACAACACTGAAGAAATGACACTTTGCTACAATGTAAAGTAGTGAGTGTACAGCTTGTATAACAGTGTAAATTTGCTGTCCCCTCAAAATAACTCAACACACAGCCATTAATGTCTAAACCGCTGGCAACAAAAGTGAGTACACCCCTAAGTGAAAATGTCCAAATTGGGCCCAAAGTGTCAATATTTTGTGTGGCCACCATTATTTTTCAGCACGGCCTTAACCCTCTTGGACATGGAGTTCACCAGAGCTTCACAGGTTGCCACTGGAGTCCTCTTCCACTCCTCCATGACGACATCACAGAGCTGGTGGATGTTAGAGACTTTGCGCTCCTCCACCTTCCATTTGAGGATGCCCCACAGATGCTCAATAGGGTTTAGGTCTGGAGACATGCTTGGCCAGTCCATCACCTTTACCCTCAGCTTCTTTAGCAAGGCAGTGGTCCTCTTGGAGGTGTGTTTGGGGTCATTATCATGTTGGAAAACTGCCCTGCGGCCCAGTCTCTGATGGTAGAGGATCATGCTCTGCTTCAGTATGTCACAGTACATGTTGGCATTCATGGTTCCCTCAATGAACTGTAGCTCCCCAGTGCCGGCAGTACTCATGCAGCCCCAGACCATGACACTCCCACCACCATGCTTGACTGTAGACAAGACACACTTGTCTTTGTACTCCTCACCTGGTTGCCCCCACACACGCTTGTCACCATCTGAACCAAATAAGTTTATCTTGATCTCATCAGACCACAGGACATGGTTCCAGTAATCCATGTCCTTAGTCTGCTTGTCTTCAGCAAACTGTTTGTGGTCTTTCTTGTGCATCATCTTTAGAAGAGGCTTCCTTCTGGGATGACAGCCATGCAGACCAATTTGATGCAGTGTGCGATGTATGGTCTGAGCACTGACAGGCTGACCCCCCCCTCTTCAACCTCTGCAGCAATGCTGGCAGCACTCACATGACACCCAGCACACTGCACAGAGGAGCTGATTGGTTGTTCAGGGGGGGAGTGGTCACATGACACGGGGACACCAATAGAAGAAGACATGGTAGGTCAGTGATGGGAAAGATCAGGTAGGTGTGCCTCATCCATAGTGAGCGTCCTCTATGGGACAATGCTGAGTTCTCCATCCAACAACATTTCTTATATTACACATCACCGATCATTACATGTGACGGCTGCAAGAGTTTTCTTCCTTCTATTTGTATCTGCTGATCCAGCCAGCAAGTCTGTTGTTTTCACAGCACAAGCTTTCCAGCAGAATGTATCAGTTTACAGGGATGAGACAAACCATTTATCACTGACAGGGGTGCTTTCAGTGACCAGCTTTTATTTATTCCTGTAAAATCTTTATGCCAAAAGAAAAAAAATAGCTTTCTGTAACTGATTATAAAGTGCGAGGTGAGGTTTGGCTTCAATTTGTTAGTGTATCCAAATCTGCTAATCCATCTAACACTCCCCTCCCCCCAGACTGACAATGCTGCTGTTTGCTGTGCCTCCTATGCTCCTTCTTCCAGAGTGGGGGGGGTCTAATACAGGGGGAGGGGGTTACAGGCCAGATCTCCAGGTGAAAACAGAGGGAGAAAAAGCCAAAGAAAAGGAATGCAGCCGCCACATCTAATGATTGGTAATCTGCAATATCTGACATTTCTGGTGTGGGGTTTTATATCGCTTTAGGTAGAAAAATCAGTGAAGAACAATAATGAGATCTACTTACCTTCCACCCACCTTCCATGTGTGGCCCCCAGGAGAAGATGACACCGGGATCCTGTGGGCTCCATATACTGGGGATGTTCCCAAATCATGGAAGAAGATCCTCCATCACCAGTGTCGGCCTGTCCATTAGGGGCGTACGGGCGCCGCCTCCCCTATCCATGCGTTCGGCCCCTTTCAGGACACCGGGACCATGGATTCTAATGCAGGGGGGCTGTTTTTTTTTTTTTTTTTTGAAGCACCGATCAGAGCCAGAGGCTCCAATAGGCTTCAGTATAGCTGTGGCTTGGCACCACCCCCTCTGTCTCCTGATTGGCTGTAATGGACCCCGCTGCTGCCAAAAGCCAATCAGGAGTGTGAGTCCCAGAGAGGTAAGGCTCTGAAGGCGCTGAATTGTGAGGAGGCTCGGGTAAGTATTAGGAGGGCCTGCTACATACAGAAGGTTTTTATGCATAGAATACATGAAGGTAAAAGCTTGTGCCTTTACAAGCACTTTAAGGCCCTGGCTCCCAGGCTTGGCACACTTATGGTGAGTTGGTAGTCCACTGTAAACACATTTCTAAGCTGGGAAATACTGAATGGAACTGACTTTGTTGTGATCTTGAAGAATGAATTACTCCACAGCTAGAAAGGTCAGTGAGGGCTTGTTTTGAAAAGAGAGCCTGTCACCAAACATTTTGAAGAAAAATCTTCCCATTAAGGTTATATTTGCATGTAATGTATGAGACTGCTGCTGGGTGCTGCCATCTTGGATGTGTTGTCAGTAGGCCCCCCCAAAAAAAATAAAAACAGGGGAGCCGTGTGATCTTAGTGTTTGATACGTGATCTCCCGACCACAGATGTCCATCTTCCAGGCCTCTGACTGACCGGACCGGACTTGTGACCGGATTCTTTCCTCTTGTGTAGTGTGGTGACCAGAATGACATCACCCTCTGACTTTCCTGAACCCTTCACCCCGCTTGTCCCCTAATTCTCAGCCCTCCCTTTTCCTTATCCTGTATCCTTCCCAGCCCTCCCATTACCCAGCATCCCCTGTTTTCTTTACTTCACATCTTGTCCAATGCTGGAGCAGTTTTGTAGATTAAATAAAGGAAACTTCTATTTTATTTAAGACATTAGAGCTGCACGATTCTGGCAAAAATTATAATCACAATTTTTTTGCTTAGAATAAAGATCAGGATTCTCTAACGATTCTGGTGGCGTAACATCATCTTTCACATTATACAAAAAAAAAAAATGGGCTAACTTTACTGTTTAGTTTTATTTTAATTCACTGAAGTGTATTTTTTCCAAAAAATTCAGTTTGAAAATTTCAACAAATTCGTTCATTTGGAAATATCCGAATTAACGAAAACCCGTTTAATGAATTTTTCTGAATATTCGTAAATTCGAATATGTGAAAATTCATACGTTCGTACAGTCATAAATTCGTGCATTCGTACAATCGGAATTTCATAGATTTGTAAATTCATAAATTCGTAAATTAGTGAATTCATAAATTTGGAAATTCGGAAATCTGAAATAATAATTAACTAATAATAACTAAACTATTACTAACAATTACATTATAGGTATTGTAATTTCCTTTCAAATTTGGCTGTTAGTGAACGTAACACATACAAATTTATCCGAAGTTACGAATTATCCGAAATAACGAATGCCGTATCTAAACGAATAGAACTCAACTACTTAATAATAATAAATAACAATAATAATAATAAAAACTTTTTATTATTATTATTATTTATTATTAATTTGTTCCGTTCCATTTGTTTAGATGCAGCATTCGTTATTTTGGATAATTCGTAACTTCAGATAAATTCGTATTTGTTATGTTCACTAACAGCCAAATTTGAAAGAAAATTAGAATACCTATAATTTAATAGTTAGTTACTATTTCCGATTTTTGAATTTTCGGGTTTTTGGATTTTCAAATTTCGAATTTACAAATTTCCGAATTTTCTAATTTACAAATGAACGAATTTCCGAATATACAAATTTTCTAATTTATGAATTTACGAATTTTCTAATTTACGAATTTACGAACGTATGAATTTACGAATGTACGAATTTATGAATTTACGAATATACGACTGTACGAATGTGCGAATGTATGAATGTGCAAATTTCCGAATTGCGATCATAACAAATGACCCGAAAAACAAAAAAAATGAATGAATGAAATGAAAACTAACACATTTTTTGGTAGTGCACATGTCTAGTGTCCGCCATAATGTCGTAGTCACGATAAAAATCGCAGATCGCCGCCATTACTAGTAAAAAAAAAAATAATAATAATAAAAATGACATAAATCTATCCCCTATTTTATAGACGCTATAACTTTTGCGCAAACCAATCAATATTCGCTTATTGTGATTTTTATTTCCAAAAATATGTAGAAGAATATATATCGGCCTAAACTGAGAAAAAAATTTGCTTTTTTTTTTAAAAAAAAAAAATGGGGATATTATAGCAAAAAGTACAAAATATTGTGTTTTTTTAAAACTGTCACTCTTTTTTTGTTTATAGCACAAAAAATAAAAACCGCAGAGGTGATCAAATAGCACCAAAAGAAAGCTCTATTTGTGGGAAAAAAAGGACGTCAATTTTGTTTGGGTACATCGTCGCACGACCGCAAAATTGTCAGTTAAAGCAATGCAGTGCCGAATCGCAAAAAATGCTCTGATCATTGAGCAGCCAAGTCTTCCGGGGCTGAAGTGGTTAAACTGACCTCATTTAATGTAAGTTCACTTCCGCACCTCAGAAAACTGCGTGGTGTGTGCTAATGTCATTCATTGAGATATGTGCTTAAAGTGAACCTGTCATTACAGGTACATGTGACTTCTCAGTCCTGAATAATTCATTTCCATTCTTCTTTCTACTGTCCGTTCATCACAAACCTGCATCTCTCAAGGACTGGAAGTGTTGGAGAGTTGACCATCTAATGGTAATTTAAATATGTGACAAGTTCACTTTGGCATCATCTCATGAATATATTGTTAACTTTGAGAGAAAATAGAACGTTAGGACTTCGGATATGCTAAATGAGAACACAAATGAATTAAAAAGAAAATATATAATTTTATTGTTGTACAAAATTCTAAAATATAGGCAATGATTTTTTATGTTAAAAACAACCATACATAGATAAAACTCTTGGTAATTCTGAACTACGTAAGTATCATGTATACATGCACAGATGGACGGTCTACGCGTTTCACAGAATCCCCCGCTTCTTCAGGACCACACATGCATTGTGATTATTATATCTAAGGCTCTTACTAGTTCATTTACACAAAATTGAACCACCTCCAGTGACCATAGAAAGGGAAGAGAAGTGAAAGAAGGGAAAAAAACGAAAACAAAACAACCCACAAACCCACCCCTGAGCCTCAGCAGACCTAAAAAAATGACGATGATGAACCCCGTATAACTCCTAAAAGGTACCTCAAAAATAATAAAGCTACGTAAAATATAGCAATATCAAAATTTGTAATAGTGGTTTACCTATAATCCAAAGGGGTTGAATGTACAATATATTCGTCTCTCATATATAGAGAGAAAAGGAAATGGAGATATTGTCTGAAGATTCTTTGCCTACCGGCCTATGGGATGATACCCAAACCTAAAAGATCCATGTAGTATAATTGCAATCAGGGATCATATTAAAGTGGTTCTACAATTAATATAGATGTTAGCAGACAATTATATGTTAGTTCACATTATTACTTTTCCCCTCTTTCCCTTCTCCCCCCTTTCTATGGTCACTGGAGGTAGTTCAATTTTGTGTAAATGTTTTTGCTTTCAGAATCTGTACGATTTGGCTGAATATTGGATAATCCAGATTGATATTTTGCTCTTTTTCTCTTTCCCTTTTTTACCTATTACAGTAAGAGCCTTAGATATAATAATCACAATACATGCATGGTCCTGAAGAAGCGGGGGAAATCCTGAGAAACGCGCTAGCTCTGATCACTGCAGAAATGTCAACGGTCCCAAAAAGTGTCCAATCTGTCCACCACAATGTCGCAGTCCCGCTAAAAATCGCAGATCGCCGCCATTACTAGTAAAAAAAAAAAAAAATAATAATAATAGTAAAAATGCCATAAACCTATCCCCTATTTTGTAGACGCTATAACTTTTGTGCAAACCAATCAATATACGCTTTTTGCAATTTTATTTTTTTTTTCTTTACCAAAAATATGTAGAAGAATACATATTGGCTTAAACTGATTAAGAATTTTTTTTTTTAGATATTTATTATAGCAAAAAGTAAAAAAGTTATTTTTTTCAAAATTGTCGCTTTTTAGTTTATAGTGCAAAAAATAAAAACCGCAGAGATGATCAAATACCACCAAAACAAAGTTCTATTTGTGGCAAAAAAAAAAGCCAGCAATTTTGTTTGGGTACAACGCCGCACGACCGCACAATTGTCAGTTAAAGCAACGCAGTGCCGCATCGCAAAAAATGGTCCAGTCATTAGACATGTGCACCGTCAATAAATTTGTTTTGTTTCGTTCCGTTCCGTCTTAAAATTAATTTGTATTAAATTTGAACTTTTGTTATGATGAATTTATCATTATGAGGGGCTCCCACCATTCCTGTGCTGAGTTCCTGGGTCTGTACACCTGCTGTGCCCATTATGAGGGGTTCCCACCATCCCTGTGCTGAGTTCCTGGGTCTGTACACCTGCTGTGCCCATTATGAGGGGTTCCCACCATCCCTGTGCTGAGTTCCTGGGTCTGTACACCTACTGTGCCCATTATGAGGGGTTCCTACCATCCCTGTGCTGAGTTCCTGGGTCTGTACACCCGCTGTGCCCATTATGAAGGGTTCCCACCATCCCTGTGCTGAGTTCCTGGGTCTGTACACCTGCTGTGCCCATTATGAGGGGTTCCTACCATCCCTGTGCTGAGTTCCCAGTTCTGTACATCCGCTGTGCCCATTATGAGGGGCTCCCACCATCCCTGTGCTGTGCTGACTTCCTGGGGTTTTTAACTTCATCATAATGGATAATCGCAAAAATTGTCCGCTTAGGCTCTGAGGAAAGGGGTTCTCCCCCGAAACGCGTCAGCTATCACTTTATCTACTTGACGTCAAGTCCTGATTTGTTGGTGTTCAGAACTGCGAACATGTAATATTGCCAATGTCTGTTATCCATGCTCGTTTGTGAGTATACACTTTGCTGTTATATGCTTTAATAAAGCTTTACAAGTGGTAATGCACTAGGTCGGTGCGCCTTCCTTTTTTTCTTCTTTTCTTCAGCCTGTGAATACCCATTATTCTGAAGAGAGCTGCAAGACGGCAGATACTACTGTATGAAGATGATCACACCACATACTGAGGAACTAGACACCTGAGCGCAGGAGAGATTTCCATTGTGTCTGCTTACTCACTGTGCCAAAATTTTTGCCATGTGACCCTGAACTGTGATTGTGGCCCGCTACTCACTGTGCCAGGGTTGTGCCCTGTGATTCTGGGCCAAGAATCTGTTGTACTAAATTTCTGCCCTGTGCCTTTGGACTTATCCCTTGATGTGCCCTATAGCCAGCCTGTTCTATTTTTGCATGTCCCTCACGGTGTTGGAATTATTGCCCTGTGGCCTTCCCTTATCTGACTCCCTGTTTTTTTAAGCCCCCAAAATAACCCCCTGGCCATGGACCCTAAAATCCCTCTTGCTCTCCATGTGTGTTCTGTTCCACCCACACCTTCGTCACAGTATCCAGTAAGAGTAGCACAAGCTTCTATGTGGAACCATCCATGTTGGAGGACCACCTGACACTCTTCAAGGGGGTCCTCTGTCTACTGATTTTGTAGCTTCTGAGCTGAAACAGCTTCTGGTGCCTCCTTCCTGTGTTATACAAAAAGATGTATTGCACTTGGAGGGCAAGTGTAGCTGCTGACACGCCAACTGACAAATGTTGTTAAAGAACCAATATAAAAAATATGTGCAGCATTATATAATATTAGCAAACAGAACTGAAGTGATAAAACAACAATAATGAAACAATATGCAATATAATACTGTTATGGGGAAAACAGTAAATGATAAAGTTGATAAAGGTGAAGTAAATAGAGTTCAAGGTGTAAAAATTGAGTTGGCAAATCTCAATCCAGAGATCACCCAACCTCACACCAGCCAGAAAATAATACGTAAATAGTGCATACCATGTATAAGAGGTGGTGGAACACTCGGTGTTCCACCACCTCCTATACATGGTTTGCGCTTACCGGAAACCGTTGACTCTTATACAGTACATTAAAGAGTCAAATATGCTTGTGTAATGGCAGACTACCACTTGACATGTTCACACCTGGAGAGGACTCCCTCCAAGTAATTTCTCCATAGGTAACCGGGGTAATCAGCCGCCAATGTCCCATAAAATCTGCATATGGCAAAGGACATGGGACAAAACTCCATAGTGTCAAACCGTTGTGTAAAGTTTATTTAAAAGATTAAATGCTAGAACACTCACAGAATGTATGCAGTAAACGTAGCTGTACAGACACTCAATCCCAAGGAACGTGCAGGACACTTCCTGGATACAAATACGCAATGACGTCACAGGCATGGGCTCCGCCTGTGCCTTGTGATGTCATCGCGTACTTGTACTTTACATAACGGTTTTACATCCCTCCTGTGTTGTACTCCTCCAGCACACAGCTTCATACAAAAATAGTTCTGAGCTCTTCTTCGGGGATCAATCCACATGTCCAACACTGAGTCCATGCGGGAAGGCTTGTTTGTCCACAATGCACTTAGGATCATGCAGGCGCTATCACTAGGGTCATAACCAGAATAGAATTTTGTTATTTTGCATTCTCATCACTTGAGAAAGCCAGGGTTGCTGGCAAAGCTTTGGGACAAGACTCCATTCAGAATTCTGGCAGCCATGGGGGTTTAGTGACAACTGTGTAAGATGGGTGCTTGGTTCTAATGGTCACCCTATCGGTGGGAATGGATTGTTCCCTGAGTCACTCTATGTATGAAATTTTAATTTTGAGTGGAGTATGCTTTTAACCCCTTCATTACAAAACAAAATTCCTCCCCATCCTGTCCTGGGTATATTAGTTCATCTGTGGTGATTCATTCTCCTCCTTTGGGTCAAATTGGGTTTTCGAAAACTCATTCTCATCATTCAGAGCGATGTCCCGGCTCTATTCTCAGATGTAGCAGAGCCTCTACCTTCAGTCATCATAGAAAACCTTCAGTTCTGGTCGGAGATCCTTCAGCTTTCCTAGTTTTCTTCTTGATTCCTCTGACAAGGAGTTTCGTCTAATCCTAGAAGAGAGGATATAAACAGTCATCAGATCTCAGGCAAAACATTCTCACTCTACTTCCCAGCATCCTCCGGGACATCTATTACATAAACTTAGCAGTCCTTAGTAGTATTTGTAGCACCTAATAGCCTTCTTGAGAAATCCACTTACTTACTGTCTGTTACTGTGTACATTGGTATTATTTATCTGTCATTTCTAATTGTCATTTAATTGCATTTGAGGCTATTTCAACCTAGTCTTGGCTGATTATCCAGGGCTTGGCTGACTAATACCCTCTTTAATACTCTTCTTGTGATTAAGTAAATCTGAGAGAGCCAAAACTATCTGCATTGTGTCAGCGTGTTATTTAAAGATATATGCAACATGTCTGAACCTAGAGTGTCAGGAGGGCTGGAAAGTTCACAGGGTCAAGGCTACACAGAAGAACATGCAATTCTAAGCAACCCCCAAGGGGGCAGTGCTACAGATGATATTTTTGTGGTGTGTAGTGAATGTGAATGAATTTGCTTTCTCAATTCAGTTTTCCCTACAATAAAATGTAATCCAGAATTTTCTATCTCACATCATGTTTGGATATAGTGATGTCCTTCCAGGGAAATGGAAAATTTATAACAGGTTTATTTTCTAAACCCACAGATGGTGACATGTTGCTTCATTATTCATGTGCACATCTGAGATATCTGGTGGAAAACCTCCCAATATCCCAGTTCATGCAGAAATTCCACATTTCCTCTTAAAGGGGAGTTCCACACAAAAATGGAACTTCCGCTCTTCGGAACCCTCCCCCCCTCCGGTATCACATTTGGCACCTTTCAGGCGGGAGGGGGGAGCAGATAGCTGTCTAATACAGGTATCTTGCTCCCACTTCCGGGCATAGATACCCGCGCCACCCGTGGGTATCTACGCCACTTCCTGTCCCCCCACTGTCTTCTGGGAGACACACAGGTCCTAGGAGACACCAGCGACCAGTGGGAACGCCCAGCGTGAGTCGCGCATGCGCAGTAGGGAACCAGGAAGTGAAGCCGCAAGGCTTCACTTCCTGATTCCCTTACCGAAGATGGCGGTGGCAGCACCCAAGAGCTGATGGACAGATCAGCTTTGGGTGCCGATATTTCGGGCACCCTGGACAGGTAAGTGTCCATATTTTAAAAGTCGGCAGCTGCAGTATTTGTTAAAAAAAAACAAAAAACGTCGGAACTCCGCTTTAACCACTTAAGGGCCGCCTCACGTTCATTTACTGTGGCAGGGCGGTTCTTAAGTGCAAAATCATGTACCTGTACGTGATTCTCGTGCATGACTCTGAGCCGCGCTCCCGATGCGATTGGACAGAGCGGAAGCCAATCAACGGGTCCTGTGGCCGCAATGGCCGCCGGCAGTCGCTCGCTGAAGAGACAGAAGGACTGTCTGCCTATATAAACAAGGCAGATCATCCTTCTGTCAGACAGGAAGAAAGACATCTGTGATTCCTGCTAATCAGCAACACAGATGTCTCTCTTCCTCCAGTGCACCCATCCCCCACACAGTAAGAAAACACACCCAGAGAACACAGTTAACCCTTTGATCGCCCCTGATGTTAATCCCTTCCCTGCCAGTGTCCTTTATACAGTGTCAGTGCATTTTTTTTTTTTAAGCACTGATCACTGTATTGTGTCACTGGTCGGCAAAAAGTGTCACTTAGTGTCAGATGTGTCCACCACAATGTCGCAGTCCCACTAAAAAAATCTCTGATTGCCGCCATTACTAGTAAAAACATAAAAAATTTTTTTAAAAAGTTCCTAAATCAATCCCACAGTTTGTTGACACAATCACATTTGCACAAACCAAGCAATATACACTTTTTGGGATTTTTTTTTTTACCAAAAATATGTAGTAGAATACAAATTGGCTTAAATTGATGAAGAAATTAGATTTTTACTTTTTTTTTATCGAGAACGTTTTATAGCAGAAAGTAAAAAATATTGTTTTTTTTTCCAAAACTGTCAGTCTTTTTTTGTTTATAGCAAAAAAAAAAATAAAAACCACAGAGATGATCAAATACCACCAAAAGAAAGCTCTAATTGTGGGGATAAAAGGACATCAATTTTATTTGGGTACATCGTCGCACGACCGCGCAATTGTCATAGCAATGCAGTGAGTGCCATTTCGCAAAAATTGGCCTGGTCAGGAAGTGGGTAAAACCTTCTGGAGTTGAAGGGGTTAAGAAAAAGATTGTGTAGTACAAACTGACAGAATGCAACAAAAATGTATTGATTGTGGATATCCCGGTGATGTCATAGATAAGGCACTTGGTTTAGCAGTAGAAAGAATGCAATCTGGCAAAATCCAAGCTACCACTGATAATAGAAATCCTTTTGTTCAAACTCATTGTTTTCTTACACCACATTTTTAGGAGGATTGTGAAGACTCTCCCCCATCCCTGGATGTGATAATGAAAAATTGTATCAAATACTTACCGTAATTTTCCTTTCCTGACGCCAATACATGGCAGCATACATATGATATAGCTCCGCCCCTATATCCACCCACAGGACCTGTTTAGCTCTATAAAAGTCTGAGTGAGAGCTACTGTACCTCCCCCATTCTCTGTATAAAGCACAAAGATCAGAGGGAGGGTTCGTATGCTGCCATGTATTGGTGTCAGGAAAGGAAATTTACGGTAAGTATTTGATAAAATTTTTAATTTTCCTGACGCCAAACATGGCAGCATACATGTGATACATAATAAGCTTTTGAGAGGGAGGGTTTAATGCTACAAACTTAGTCCTTATTTGACAATAGACATAAAAGCTTGGGTTGTGTTCCTCCCAAACTCTACTGTAGTAAGAGCTGCTGGTTCCACCCTGTAGTGTTTTAAGAACGTATGATGTGATGACCAGCTAGCCTCTTTGCAGACTGTCTCCAGAGACAATCCTGCCCGTGCCGCCCAAGAAGACGACATTGCCCTGGTTGAGTGAGCACTAACCACCTCTGGAGTTTTCTTCCCGACTCTATATGCCCGGTGAATATTTTTTACTATCTAGGCTGAGATGGTTCTGTCTCTTTCCCTTTAAATTTTCATGATGATGAAAAAGTCTGTTAGTACGTCTAAATGTAGAAGTAGCCTGGAGATAGGCTTTGAGGACTTTTGGAATGTCCAGCTCGTGCAGATCAGCATCTGATTCTGCTGGGAAGGCTGGAAGCACTTATTCACTGAAGAGATGAAATATTGATGCCACTTTTGGGACAAAATGATCCAATGGTCTCAGCACAACCCTGTCTGGGAAGAACATGGAATAAGGTTCTGCTGCCCCCAATTCTTGGAGTTCCGACACCCTTCCCCCTGAAGTTATGGCTAATAGGAAAGCCATTTTTAAGGTGATATTCCATAATGAACAGTCTTCTGTCAGAGTACAAGGAGGGTTTGCTAGATAATTGAGGACTACTGCCAGGTCCTATTGAGGAAACCAATTTCTCTTGGGAGGGCGTAGTCTAAGTACCGCTCTCATGAAGTGCTCCACCAACAGGTTTACTGCCCATTTCTTTTGGGTAAAGGCCAAGATGGCTGAAATTTGCACCTTAAGCGAACTGAGCCCCAAATCCAATCCAGATAGCAGGAAAGACAGGATTTGTGATACATTTGGGACACTAGGGTCAAACTGATGTCCAGCTGCAAAGCTCATGAACCTATTCCATATTCTGGAGTAGATGGCATTGGTTGACCCCTTTCTGGAACTCTGTAAAGTTCCAATACCCTCCAATGTAAATAGACAGATTCCCGTTCTGACAGGGAAGAGAGATCTGCTGTTCCTAGTGATTAGGAACAGCAATCTCTCTCCTCCTCCAGTCAACCCAGCCCCAGGCTCCATACAGTTAGAAACACCTCCCAGGGAACACATTTAACCCCTTGATCGCCCCCTAGTGTTAACCCCTTCCCCGCCAGTGACATTTATACAGTAATCAGTGGCTACTTTTAGCTCTGATCGCTGTATAAATGTCAATGGTCCCAAAAAAATGTCAAAAGTGTCCGATCTGTCCGCTGCAATGTCGCAGTCCCGCTAAAAATCGCAGATCACCGCCATTACCAGTAAAAAAAATTAAAAATAATAAAAATGCAATAAATATATCCCCTATTTTGTAGACGCTATAACTTTTGTGCAAACCAATCAAAAATATGTAGAAGAATACATATTGGCCTAAACTTTAATTTTGTTTGGGTACAGCGCCGCATGACCGCGCAATTGTCAGTTAAAGCAACACAGTCGCAGATACACTGATCTGTCATTGGCTGTGTATGGAGGATACAGATTGCACCACATCTCTGTCTGTGGGGCCTGCGCTAGGCACATTCTTGAGAGGACTTCATATGACTTCCACCCAGAACGAGAGAGCTTCCGCCTGGCCTACAGACAAATGACAGTTAAAGTGGTTTAAATCTCAAACATGAAATATGAACAAAGCATATAGAATTTCCTTATCTCTATCCAGAGCACTAATTGTCATTTCTCTCTGCTGCCCCCTTCCTCTTCTATAAGCATGAGTCACTTCTGACACATTTTCCTGACACCAAGAGAAAAATGATAATGAGGACCTCCAACAGAGTGACAGCCTCAGCTTTGCTCCTGTGTGCTGTGTGGAGGAGGTGTGTCTCTTCCCTCCAATCAGCTCTCAGAGCTCTCCTCACTGAGCTCTGCAGAGTATGACTTCAGTTCTCCGTCCTCTTTTTTTTCTGAATGCTCAGAGAGGTTGATAAATTCCGGACTTTGAATGGATGTAAAAAAGAGAAGACCGCAGATAAACAGGTACAACTTATGTGGGAGTATTTGTTTAATCTCTGTGTATCATCTGAGGCCAGTCAATTCACTGGGTATAGGTTAGTTTAAAACCACTTTAACATTCTGCACACCCTGAAAGCTTGTCCTGAAAAATTGTATGTTAGTGCAACTAAAAAAGTATCATGGAACACACTCAATTGTTCACTTGTCTCCATAAAAGTCATGAGGAATAGAGCAGCCAGAAGTGACCAAGGAAGAAAGAAGTCTCCGATCATTGCTGGACAATTATCACCTCACCAGTATGGGGAAGAGCTGGGAATTTACCTGATTAGAGGCAGAAATTGTTTGTGGTAAATATTAGTCAGTATTGGGTGCAGGAGCAGCGGTGTAACCATGTGTGATAAGACTACATAGCAAACAATAAAGGGGCCCTCCACCTCTAAGCTTATTATCTTATGCAATCCTTCAAATGACAGAGAAAATAATTTCTAAAGAAAAATATTATAATGGAGTAGACCCCCCCCCAATATTATCATCCATGTGTAGAGATGATGATATCTCCATATACAGGATGAGCACAGAATACCACTGACACGACTCGTATTGTGCTATAATCTCCTTGTGTATGGAGCATTAATGGTATCAGCAGACCGTGTGAGGCCCGAATCAGCATTGCTAGTGATTGGACGGGATGATTTTTATCTGATATTCTATTTATCTCTGCTGATAAGAGCTCTGTACTCATAGGAACTAATGGGGAGTTCCCCTGACACTGAATAGCAGCTGGTCATGTCAGGTGACAGGAAACTCATATGAGGCTCTGATTGGTCATTGCAGTAAGATCAGATTCCCCCGTGTATGACCTCATTATCAGACAACACAGAATATCAGATTATTTCATGGCTGTTAACAGAGTGTGAGTTAGAATTAGAGACTTTCCTGGAGGCACAGGAGCAAGAGAGAGGACAGAGTGAGTAGTCAACACTGTTGGGGACTAACAAGGGGGGAGACTGCCACATGTAGCCAGTCTCCCTAAAGACAGTGGTGTGCTTAAGTCTTCATCCTTCCCTGAGAGATCTCATGAGAGTCGGCCAGGTGGGCTAGTGAAGAGTCAGCCAGGTGGGCTGGTGAAGAGTCAGTCAGGTGGACTTGTGTGGAGAGTTAGCCTGGGGGGCTAGTGAAAGAGGCAGCTGTGGCCAGGTGGGTTGGCAGTGCCTGAAGATGTGGTGCTGGGATCAGTGGCCACAGAGGAAGAGTTACAAGCTGTTTCACTACACTGTGCTACACAAAAAGGGGCTACGAGTTCCTGTCTGTAAAGGGCCATTGCTAATCTGACTGGGAGCCTGTCAGATAAATCAAAGTGATTCAGCTGGAGAAAGCAAGTGCTGTGCAGAAGGAAAGTGAATGAGACTGTATATAAGAAGATGTCCCTGAAGTTTTGCTTAGAGTTTTGCTTAAGTCAATTGGTACATCCCATAACCTCACATCCCTATCCAAGTTATTAACCCTCAATAAATAACAAAAACAAAATCATGGACTGTTCTCTGGGTGCTTGTGAAAATGTGGTGTGTCTGGCTGTGCAGGAGTGGGGAATCCAAATTCATCAGCAGTCCCTATGGGGGTGTGCTACATAGAAAACATTCCAGGATTGGCTATTCATGAAGTCCAAAGATGAATTTTGATGATGCTATCATATTTCTATATCATTTATGTGGTTTATATATAAAACTGTCTTAGAATATTATTATCTCAGTCAGTCCTGTTATACTCACTGTAATTCCTCTATCCGGCTTGTTGTCAGAGCATTTATCAGATCACTGAAATGAGGACCCTCCAGATTGTTCTTAGACAGGTTCAGTCTCCTCAGTGTTTGAGTATTTCTTATTAGAGATTCCAGGAGGGGGCAGGAACTGTCTGTCAGATGATCATAGGACAATCTGTAGAAGAAGAGAAGAATGTTACCAGAAGAAAATGTATCCCCCCAGGAATAAATGTAACTATTCTCTACATCAGGGATCCTCAAACTACGGCCCTCCAGCTGTTGCAGAACTACACATCCCATGAGGCATTGTAAAACTCTGACATTCACAGACATGACTAGGCATGATAGGAATTGTAGTTCCTGAACACCTGGAGGGACGCAGTTTGAAGACCCCTACTCTACATGAATGGAACGCATTTCCCATTATTGGAATCATTTATGATAGATCACTTTATAAAACTACAGTAAATATAATTTTATAAGAAAAATGTTATAATGAAGTAGACACAGTGGTGTATCCTTCACATGTGCAATGTGTGCAGTGCACACAGGCTCCAGGGGGTTGGGACCCACAGTGTCCTAACAAAATGAACAAAAAGAAGTGTGGAAAGTGCTGTTCAGCTTTCCTTCTCTGTTTAAGCTGCAGCTGTGATCTGTGTTTGTGTAGAGAGGGAAGGGAGGTGTTCTGAGATTCACTGGACATAGACAGACCCAGATTAACATAGGGGCTAGTGAAGCTGTAGCTCCAGGCCCCTACCTTAAGATAGGCCCAGCCCAGTGAGTCACTAATGCTGCTGAGCCCTGCTCTGTGTGTGTACACATGATTGATATGTAAATCTTGGGCAGCAAGCGGCATTAATATGTAAATTGTGGGTGGCATTGATATGTACATGGTGGACAGCAGACAACATTGATATGTAAATTTTTGGGCTGCAGGTGGCATTGATATATTAAATGATTGGTGCATTATTATGTAAATTGTTTGCGCGTTCATAGGTATATCAAGTTCGATCATCCACTGACCCTCGTCGGTATATCCAAGAGGAGGAAGGCGACCAGGATGCCTCACAAACTGATCCACTTCTTCTCTGCAGCAGGACCCTGCATCAGCCAAGATGGTGCCAGAGGGACATACAGAGCCTCCTTATGGCGCTCTCCCACATCTTCCACAATAGGATTTGCACAGCAGCATCTCTCCTTTCCCCTGTTGGCAACAAATGGTGAGTCTTCTCCCCCTTGCTCACCTACCACAGCCAGTCCTGCTAAAAGCAGACCCAGAAGAGAACAGCCAGCTCCGGGAGCCTCTATTATGGCGCCCTCTAGTCTCCCTATCTTCTCAGACCAACAGCAACCAGACAGAGCGATTCCCTGCCTCAGATAAATCTATATCAGAACAAACCATGAAAAACATGCTCATTTCTCTCAGGCATTCCCATTATCTGCAGTCTCCACACTCTCCCAGGCAGTCCAGGACCATGAGCAGTGTGTTGCTCACATAGAATCAAAGATGGATGAATGCTTCTCATATAATGAGCTCATAGATGCTCACAGTGACCATGACAGCCACATAAAGGAGCTGAGGTTGAAACTTGCTGACCTAGAAGATAGGTCACGCCAAAATCATCAAATTCCGAAACATCCCTGATGTGTCCCAGACTCTGCATATAGAGCAGAGTATCCTTGTAAAGAAAGTGCTATATGTTCCAGAACTAGAAGGCAGCCTTGTATCAGTGAAAAGTCTTGCAAACAATGGCCTCACAGTTACGTTTTGCGGTGATTCATGCACAACTCACAATAATAAGCAATTCCTCACAAAAGGAAAACTGGATGATCACCTAAACAGGCTCATCACCACAGACCAACAAGCCAATATAGTCTCTAATGACCTACACAGAAAATGTATTTACTTATGGCACAGGTGGTTGGGGCACAGAAGTCCAGAAGCTATACAGGATAGTATAAAGAGAGGTTTATCAGAAGATTTGACAATAGTGCCTTGCAAAGTGCACATGAAATGCAAGTGCTATGTAGAAGCAAAAGCCACATGTGCTCCCCTTCCACAGGCTTCTTAAAGAAAAACTACCCACCCCCTGCAGCTCATACATATGTGACATATGTGGTCCAATGAAAACTCCCACGTCAGGCAGGAACAGATATCGACTGACCTTCATTGATGATTATTCCCAGGTACACAACTACTTATCTGATGAAACACCAGAATGAAACATCAGAGAAACTTCAAGAGTTTGTTTCCATGTCTAGCAACAAATTCCAACGGAAACCAGGAATAATACGTACCGACAATGGGGGAGAATACATAAGCAAAGAAGTGGCCTCATACCTGAAGAGACAAGGAATAGTACACCAGACAACCACACCATACACTCCTGAACAAAACAGTGTAGCAGAAAGGAAAAAAATTGCACTCTTATAGAAATGGCCAGGTGCATGTTGTCAGATGCAAACCTTTCTCACAAGTACTGGGAAGAAG
Organism: Lithobates clamitans; assembly: GCA_037952925.1. Lineage (NCBI taxonomy): Eukaryota > Metazoa > Chordata > Amphibia > Anura > Ranidae > Lithobates > Lithobates clamitans. The sequence goes on along the minus strand of JBBGZY010003415.1, from coordinate 70,180 downwards.
AAGTCATGACCGCTACCTACCTATAAAACAGACTACCCTCAAGAGCCATTAAAATTACTCCATTTGAAGTGTGGCATGGATCAAAGCCTAGCACAGTGTTTGGATGTAAAGCATATGCCTATATTCCAAGTGAAAAGCGATCCAAAGTGGATAACAGAGCCATAGAGGGCATTCTAGTAGGCTACAGGGAGCAAACTAAGGTTTTCAGAATCCAACACCCAAAGACTGACAAAGTGACAATAAGCCGTAGTGTTTATTTTAATGAACGCCCATTACCAGAAACACCGATCCCTGAAAGCTGTGAAGTGAATATGCCAAGCAAATCAGAAGAAAAGGTCGAACAAAGCAAACCTGTGCTGGAGTCAAAACAAGAGGTGGAACTCACAATGCCTAAATCATGTTCCCCACCAGATCATGCTGAACCGCCTGAAATCAGAAGATCCTCTCGGACTACAAAGGGGATACCATACCTCTCAACTTTTTAACTTCAGAATGAGGGAGTAAGTGAGCTGCGGCGCGTGTAACGGCAAATTGTGGGTGTGGCCTAAATATTAATGAATGAAGGGTCTTAATGGGTGAAGGTTAAAAAAAACATCCCTCTCAATGCCCCCCCAGCTCTCTCACCAATTCCCCACCGTAGCTTTCTCAGCAATTCCTCATGGCTCGCTTACAAATCCCCCCTCCTCTGTTACTAATGCCCCACCCCCAGGTCTCCCACCAATTCCCCCCTCCTCTGTTACTAATGCCCCCCAAGCTCTCCCACCAATTCCCCCCTCCTCTGTTACTAATGCCCCCCAGCTCTCCCACCAATTCCACCCTCCTCTGTTACTAATGCTCCCCTGAGCTCTCCCACCAATTCTCCCCTCCTCTGTTACTAATGCCCCCCCAGCTCTCCCACCAAGTCCCCCTTCCTCTGTTACTAATCCCCCCCAGCTCTCACACCAATTCCCCCCTCCTCTGTTACTAATGCCCCCAGCTCTCACACCAATTCCTCCTCCTCTGTTACTAATGCCCCCCCAGCTCTCCCACCAATTCCACCCTCCTCTATTACTAATGCCCCCCTGAGCTCTTCCACCAATTCCCCCTCCTCTGTTACTAATGCCCCCCAGCTCTCCCACCAAGTCCTTCTTCCTCTGTTACTAATCCCCCCCAGCTCTCCCACCAATTCCCCCCTCCTCTGTTACTAATGCCCCCTTAGCTCTCCCACCAATCCCCCTCTCCTCTGTTACTAATGTCAACCCGCAGCTCTCCCACCAATTCCCACCTTCTCTTTTACTAATATGCCCCCCCCCATATTCCTGTTGTCCCTAACTCGGCACCCCCACCAGCACAGTATGTAACCAAACCAATGTAACACAGATTTACAGCAAAACCTGAACATGTTAAAGTTTTAAGCAACTGCTTAAAGAACAGACTGGCCTGAGAAGGGTTAAGATAACAGAAGATGGTCATAAATAATTGAAGCTGCAGGAGAACCTAGAGACTATTCAAGCCCAGCTCTCCTGCCTTTAAATAAAAGTTTTCTGAAGTAGCGGAGAAGTGCTGGAGATCTGGGAAGAAACTGAGAAGAGGTCTATTTGAAACTTAGGCACTAAAAGCCAAGGAAAAGAGACAGAAAGAAAAAGAGAAATAGAGCCCAAGTCCACATGCTGACAACACACCCAGAAGTAGCAAAGCCTTCTCTAATACCAAGCCTAATTAAAAAAAAGAAAAATAGTTTAGCTTAGCTAAGGGTGGAGGGGGGATCTCCAGAATACTTGGCTGATCTGTGAAGCAGGACCCCCTTGTATTGTCACACCACCCTCCTCCTAGGAACATGAATTGGGTCTGGGGTCATTGCGACAAACGAGAAAGCAGCAACTAAAGCTGGCTTGCAGGACTTGCTGAGCTTTGGATGGGTAGGGGGACTCCAGGAAAGCTGCGACCCTCCCCGACTCACCCATGGAGAGAGAGCAGAAGAGCTGGGAGTTGATGTGGACAGATAAGCATACACTCACCCAAACCCAATACACAGGGGACGATGACACAGCACAGGCAGGAAGGAAGGTGAGAAGCCACTTACCCGTTATCACCCAGGCCTGTGCAGGATAATCACCTGTTGGTAGCAGGGATATGCCCACCAGAAGATGCAATGTACAGGGAGGGGTGTACTGTATCAGGGAACGATGAGGACTGCTCCCGCCCTGACAAGTCCTACTAGCACTCAGCTGGGTGAGCTCAGGGTGCAGCATTCTGCACCCAAAGCCCACCCTTTTTTTTAAGCCAATTAGAGCCTCAGGTTCTACTCATGTGCTTAAAAAAAACAAAAAAAATTGAAATCCATGCGTCCGGTGCCCTGCATGTAGATTAGGGGTCAGGTGCATTGATTAGGGGGTGGTGCCCCTGCGCCCCTATGGAGCGGCTGCCATTGATCAGATTATAACAAGGTCTTAGGAAAAACTATTTCATGGTTGATGAATGAGAGTGTGATAAGATTCTAGGATTTAGACAATGAAAAAAGAGGGGGAAAAATTGGGACTTTAAAGGAAAGTTTGCGTCTCCATCCCTGTCTGTATGCATAAATAAGGGGGAAGGTTGGGACTTTAAATGAGGTGTGTGCAATGGAGCCGTACAGATCCACAGATATATGAATTTCTGTATATACTTTTATTACTAATTGTTTATTAATAGACCAGATGTGGCATAGATAGAACAAAATAACATGCATATAAGCATAAAGAGTATCAATATATGAATTTATAACCAACATGGCACATAAACAATAGAAATTGTACATCATGATCCCCCAGGGAGAAAAACATTGTCATTTGATCAGGTATAATAAAAATTGATTAGAACCATAATAAATGGTGGATAACAAGTAGATGCATCAGAATAGGCTGGACGTGTTTCGTGGACTCCAATCCACTCATCAGGAGCAAGTGCATTGATGTTCTAAGGGAGATAAAAATCACCAAATTGATCTAATATAACTACAAACTGGGAGAATAGAAGTAATTAAAAAAATGGCTAGCCATAGCTGAAATATTCACACAAGCCCTGATATCAAGACCATGCAATACCACATGCCGGGGGTTGGCCAGAAATATATGTCTGACACAGGAGCTGAGGAGGGGGCCAAAGCGAAAACCAGGAACACAGGAGCAGTCCCCCATGGGATATATTGTGTAAACACTCTTCATGTGATTATTGATGGGATTTCTATGTTATATGAGATAAATAAAATAGAATAAATGGTGTATACCCATAAAAATATAAGTAGGTAGGTTTATAATAATATAACCCATAAACCACAGAATAGAAATGATGTGGAGCATATAAACCAAGGTGAAGAAATGAAAAGAAAATGTGCATGGATATAGTGTGATGGAGAGCATGATTAAATAGTAGAATAGAGCACCCAAGCCCACCCTTTTTTGAAGCCAATTAGAGCCTCAGGTTCTACTCATGTACTTAAAAAAAAATTGAAATCCATGCGTCCGGTGCCCTGCATGTAGATTAGGGGTCAGGCGCATTGATTAAGGGGGCGGTGCCCCTGTGCACCTATGGAGCGGCTGCCACTGATCAGATTATAACAAGTTTTAGGAAAAACTATTTCATGGTTGATGAGAGTGTGATAGGATTCTAAGATTTAGACAACAGTCTGGGATTGGCTAGTAAGGGAGTTAGAAAATTAGATTTATGTTACTTTAGCTACATTATCTAGATTTTTTCATGGTTAGAATGGTAAACTGTATCAGAATATTATTGTCTCAGTCAGTCCTGTTATACTCACTGTAATTTCTCTATTCGGCTTGTTGTCAGAGCTTCCATCAGATCCCTGAAATTAGGACCCTCCAGCTTGTTCTCAGACAGATCCAGTCTCCTCAATGTCTGGTTATTTCTTATTCCAGATGCCAGGTGGGGGCAGGAACTGTCTGTCAGGCGAGTATAGGACAATCTGTAGAAGAAGAGAAGAATGTTACTAAAATTAATTTCTCCTCCAGAAATTAATGCAACTATTCTCTACATGAATTGAACTCATTTCTCTTTATTGGAAATATTTACAGTATCTCACAAAAGTGAATACACCCCTCACATTTTTGTAAACATTTTTTGTATCTTTTCATGTGACAACACTGAAGAAATTACACTTTTGCTACCATGTAAAGTAGTGAGTGTACAGCTTGTATAACAGTGTAAATTTGCTGTCCCCTCAAAATAACTCAACACACAGCCATTAATGTCTAAACCGCTGGCAACAAAAGTGAGTACACCCCTAAGTGAAAATGTTCAAATTGGGCCCAAAGTTTCAATATTTTGTGTGGCCACCATTATTTTCCAGCACTGCCTTAACCCTCTTGGGCATGGAGTTCACCAGAGCTTTGCAGGTTGTCACTGGAGTCCTCTTCCACTCCTCCATGATGACATCACGGAGCTGGTGGATGTTAGAGACCTTGCGCTCCTCCACCTTCTGTTTGAGGATGCCCCACAAATGTCCATCACCTTTACCCTCAGCTTCTTTAGCAAGGCAGTGGTCGTCTTGGTGGTGTGATTGGGGTCGTTATCATGTTGGAATACTGCCCTGCGGCCCAGTCTCTGAAGTGAGGGGATCATGCTCTGCTTCAGTAACTCACAGTACATGTTGGCATTCATGGTTCCCTCAATGACAGTGCCGGCAGCACTCAGGCAGCTTCAGACCATGACACTCCCACCACCATGCTTGACTGTAGGCAAGCCATACAGTATCTCACAAAAGTGAGTACACCCCTCACATTTTTTGTAAATATTTTATTCTATCTTTTTATGTGACAACACTGAAGAAATAACACTTTGCTACAAAGTAGTGTGTACAGCTTGTATAACAGTGTAAATTTGCTGTCCCCTCAAAATAACTCAACACACAACCATTAATGTCTCAACCGCTGGCAACAAAATTGTGAAAATGTCCAAATTGGGCCCAATTAGCCATTTTCCCTCCCGGTGTCATGTGACTCATTAGTGTTACAAGGTCTTAGGTGTGAATGGGGAGCAGGTGTGTTAAATTTGGTGTTATCACTCTCACTCTCTCATACTGGTCACTGGTAGTTCAACATGGCACCTCATGGCAAAGAACTCTCTGAGGATCTGAAAAAAGAATTGGTTCTCTACATAAAGATCGCCTAGGTTATAAGAAGATTGCCAAGACCCTGAAACCGAGCTGCAGAACGGTGGCCAAGACTAGGGCCCCTGGATGATGTGACTCTATCACGAAACGCTGCGTAGGGCAGAGCGACGTGTTCTCGTCACCTCCCATTGCTGATGTTGTTTCCAGTAGGACGGGCTGTCTGTGAGCTTCCGGCCGGTGCTCCAGACTACACTACATGCCTACTATTGTCTACTAACATAAGGCTCCATACCTAGGTTTGGAGAGAGCATACAGCACATGATAGCCATCTCTGCAGTATACCAGAATTACATCGTATACCTGGTGTTATCCTCTTAGTGTTCAGCTTGCATTAGTCTTAATTTTGGTTTGCGCTGATTGTCCCTATACTTTATATTAAAAAATAGGGATGAGCCGAACACCCACCGGTTCGGTTCGCACTAGAACCTGCGAACGGACCAAAAATTCTACACTAACTTGTAGCTTTAGCTGAACACTGTTCAGAGGACGCACTACACTAACTTGTAGCTTTAGCTGAACACTGTTCAGAGGACGCACTACACTAACTTGTAGCTTTAGCTGAACACTGTACGGAGGTGGCACTACACTAACTTGTAACTTTAGCTGAACACTGTGAGGAGGATGCACTACACTAACTTGTAGCTTTAGATGAACGCTGTTCAGAGGACGCACTACACTAACTTGTAGCTTTAGCTGAACACTGTGCAGAGGTCGCACTACACTAACTTGTAGTTTTAGCTGAACACTGTGAGGAGGACGCACTACACTAACTTGTAGCTTTAGCTGAACACTGTGCAGAGGTCACACTAAACTAACCTGTAGCTTTAGTTGAACACTGTGAGGAGGACGCACTACACTAACTTGTAGCTTTAGATGAATACTGTTCAAAGGACGCACTACACTAACTTGTAGCTTTAGCCAAACACTTTGCAGAGCACGCACTACACTAACTTGTAGCTTTAGCTGAACACTGTGCAGAGGTCGCACTAAAATAACTTGTAGCTTTAACTGAACACTGTGCAGAGGTTGCACTACACTAACTTGTAGTTTTAGCTGAACACTGTGAGGAGGACGCACTACACTAACTTGTAGCTTTAGCTGAACACTGTGCAGAGGTCACACTAAACTAACCTGTAGCTTTAGTTGAACACTGTGAGGAGGACGCACTACACTAACTTGTAGCTTTAGATGAACACTGTTCAGAGGATGCACTACACTAACTTGTAGCTTTAGATGAACACTGTTCAAAGGACGCACTACACTAACTTGTAACTTTAGCCAAACACTTTGCAGAGCACGCACTACACTAACTTGTAGCTTTAGCTGAACACTGTGCAGAGGTCGCACTAAAATAACTTGTAGCTTTAACTGAACACTGTGGGGAGAATGCACTACACTAACTTGTAGCTTTAGCTGAACACTGTGAGGAGGACGCACTACACTAACTTGTAGCTTTAGTTGAACACTGTGCAGAGGTCACACTAAACTAACCTGTAGCTTTAGCTGAACACTGTGAGGAGGACGCACTACACTAACTTGTAGCTTTAGATGAACACTGTGCAGAGGTCGCACTACACTAACTTGTAGTTTTAGTTGAACACTGTTCAGAGCACGCACTACACTAACTTGTAGCTTTAGCTGAACACTGTGGGGAGGATACACTACACTAACTTGTAGCTTTAGCTGAACACTGTGAGGAGGACGCACTACACTAACTTGTAGCTTTAGCTGAACACTGTGCAGAGGTCACACTAAACTAACCTGTAGCTTTAGCTGAACACTGTGAGGAGGACGCACTACACTAACTTGTAACTTTAGCTGAACACTGTGAGGAGGATGCACTACACTAACTTGTAGCTTTAGATGAACGCTGTTCAGAGGACGCACTACACTAACTTGTAGCTTTAGCTGAACACTGTGCAGAGGTCGCACTACACTAACTTGTAGTTTTAGCTGAACACTGTGAGGAGGACGCACTACACTAACTTGTAGCTTTAGCTGAACACTGTGCAGAGGTCACACTAAACTAACTTGTAGCTTTAGTTGAACACTGTGAGGAGGACGCACTACACTAACTTGTAGCTTTAGATGAACACTGTTCAGAGGACGCACTACACTAACTTGTAGCTTTAGATGAACACTGTTCAAAGGACGCACTACACTAACTTGTAGCTTTAGCTGAACACTGTGCAGAGGTCGCACTAAAATAACTTGTAGCTTTAACTGAACACTGTGCAGAGGTTGCACTACACTAACTTGTAGTTTTAGCTGAACACTGTGGGGAGAATGCACTACACTAACTTGTAGCTTTAGCTGAACACTGTGAGGAGGACGCACTACACTAACTTGTAGCTTTAGCTGAACACTGTGAGGATGATGCACTACACTAACTTGTAGCTTTAGATGAACACTGTGCAGAGGTCGCACTACACTAACTTGTAGTTTTAGCTGAACACTGTTCAGAGCACGCACTACACTAACTTGTAGCTTTAGCTGAACACTGTGGGGAGGATACACTACACTAACTTGTAGCTTTAGCTGAACACTGTGAGGAGGACGCACTACACTAACTTGTAACTTTAGCTGAACATTGTGCAGAGGTCACACTAAACTAACCTGTAGCTTTAGCTGAACACTGTGAGGAGGACGCACCACACTAACTTGTAGCTTTAGCTGAACACTGTGCAGAGGTCACACTAAACTAACCTGTAGCTTTAGCTGAACACTGTGAGGAGGACGCACCACACTAACTTGTAGCTTTAGCTGAACACTGTGCAGAGGTCACACTAAACTAACCTGTAGCTTTAGCTGAACACTGTGAGGAGGACGCACTACACTAACTGTAAATAGTCTAGCTGCCTGACTGTGGTACTAATAGGATCAAAAGAACACCAGCAATTTTCTTCAGGTAGCTGTAAATACTGTAACAAGACAAGCCTGCCTGTCAGTAGGAAGATAACAGGAACGGATCTAGCTAAACTGAATACAGTGTGTATATATATATATATATATATATATATATATATATATATATATATATACACAACACCTGGGATGCATATATATACACAATACACTGTAAGTGCAGCTAACTGACTGACTGTCCTGCCTATTCTATCTAACTCAAATGAAATGACACTGTCTCTCTCTCTATCTCTCAGCATGCCGGAACACACTATACAGGGCCGCCGTGCAGGTGGCCTTATATAGTGTGAGGTGTGTTCTAAACCCCCTGAGCCATAATTGGCCAAAGCCACCCTGGCTTTGGCCAATTACAGCTCTCACTACTGATGGCGCTGTGATTGGCCAAGCATGCGGGTCATAGTGCATGCTTGGCCAATCATCAGCCAGCAATGCACTGCGATACCGCAGTGAATTATGGGCCGTGATGCGCCACACGAATTTGGCGCAAACGGCCCATGTCGTTCACAATTCGATGAATGGTCGAACAGACGATGTTCGAGTCGAACATAGGTTCGACTCGAACGCGAAGCTCATCCCTAGCCAAGACCATACAGCAGTTTCTTTGCTCGTGATGAGTGGTTGTATTGAGCTAAACGAGTAATGACCGTAGGCCCACCATCTTCTGCAGTAGTAACATCCGCGGTAATAGCCGAGGTAGACTCTTGAATCTCCTTAGTACGAAGGTGGGTTTCTGGTACCACCTGTTCTGGACTAGCGGTCACTGTAGATGCCTCTGAAGAAATGCTGGCAGTGGGAACTGACACTTCCACTGCAGTATCCGCAGGCTCGTCTAACACCTCTAGTTCCCTAGAGGAAAAGTCTACCCGGGCTGGGGCAGGATTGCCAGAATTACCAGCTTCGGGTACTAGAGGTAGGCTCCTCTATGGTGGTGCATCCACGTGCCCAATCCACCTGCATCACCCGCGATGGTAACGACGGTCTGGCAGCTATCAGCAACATCTCCCTACATTGACAACATCAACTCCAAGGGCGCATAAGTAGGGCAAACCTGGAACACCGCCGGCAGACAATCCCCATAGCTGCAGAGCTCTGAGAGATATACAAAGCGATCTCACCCTTTGGTACCATCCGAATGCCTGTGTCAGTAACCGTGGTTCCGGAGGCGAAGAATCAGGTGATTTCCCACAGGTTATATTCGGCCGACATGGGTTGAGGGACTTCAAGTCTTGGGACGCCCAAGTGTGCCATGTCTCCTCTCAGTCCACAAGGCCTCAGCATGTGAACCCAAGATGGTGATCCGAACAGTAATTCATCCTCCTCTCCAGAGCGGGAGCTCCTCCCCTTACCAATGGATTGGTGCAAATGTTCCTTGGGAACAGTGGCACCCGCCTCCTTGTTGCTGTGCCGTGCCAAAACGATAATGGAGTCCATTTTGGGGCCTGTATTAACCCTTACAGCGCTGGCGGGAAGTGTCAAAAGACCAGGCTGATTCTTTCCCATGAGCACTGAGATTTGTTGGTTCTTCCCCACACTGATAGTACACACAATAACAGTCTATAAGAAGGGTAAATGTTACTTGCCACCTTCCCACGGAGCCAGACGAAGTCCCGATGGAGCTGAAGCTGGTTGCTATGGGTGACTGCTGCAAAGACAACACCTTGGCCCCAATCATGAATCTATCCATGGCCACTGCTGCCACCCCCTATTCAGGCGCCCGGCCCCTTTGTGGGCTTTGGGCGCCTGAATTACGGCGGCAGGGGGTGTTTTTGAAGCACCTGATTAGAGCCATAGGCTCTAATAGGCGTCAATAAAAGGTAAACAGCGAGCGCCATGTTTGGCACTTGCAGTTCACCCAGCTGTGTTAGAGAAGCGAATGAATATTCGCTTTCCTAACACTGAACCACCTCTCCGGCAATCAGGTGCTCGGGTCTGTTACCCATCACCTGATTGGCTGAAACGAAAGGCACTGTGATTGGACGTCTATCAGGCGTCCAATCATTGGAGAGGATGGGAAAAGACATCAAGGACATGGAGGAGCATGGAGGACATCGCTCGCCGCCCGCCGCCATCACCCACTGCCCCACCGAGACAGGGTAAATGCCGGGCAGGGCGGGGGGGCACAGTGGCAGCATTTGATGGCACAGTGGCAGCATTTGATGGGCACAGTGGCGGCAATTGATGGGCACAGTGGCGACAATTGATGGGCACAGTGGCTGCATTTGATGGCACAGTGGCTGCGTTTGATGGCGCAGTGGCTGCAATTGATGGGCACAGTGGCTGCGATTGATGGGCGCAGTGGCTGCGATTGATGGGCACAGTGGCTGCGTTTGATGGGCACAGTGGCTGCGTTTGATGGTACAGTGGCTGCGTTTGATGGTACAGTGGCTGCGTTTGATGGGCACAGTGAGGCTGCAATTGATGGGTTTTTTTTTTTATAATTATTTACTTTGTTTGCGCCCCCCCAAAAATATTGAGCACCAGCCGCCACTGGCCACGACCTTAGCTTCTTTTCCACCAGAAATGTTTAGGGAAATTATAGTAACTTTACCTAAGCCAGGAAAGGCGTCTGACCGCCCTCAAAATTATCACCCAATATCTTTGCTTAATTTGGACTTGAAGCTCTATGCCAAAATTATAGCTAATAGGTTACTAGATATCTCCCCCTCTCTAATCCAGGCTGATCAAATGGGTTTCATGAAGGGTAGGCAATCAGCAGATGGCACTAGGTGAATGTTCAATCTATTGAGAATAGCGGAAATCCACAAATCTCCATCAGTTTTTCTGGCATTGGACGCTGAAAAGGCGATTGATAGTGTGCACTGGGACTTATCAAACATAATATCTCTGCACTTTACACCTGCCAATCTGCCCAAGTTTTTACATCTAGTGCATTATCCATCACCACTGGGGTGTGTCAGAGGTGCCTCCTTTCTCCCCTAATTTTCCCATCGCTTATGGAACCTCTAGCTGCCCTAATTAGAACTCATCCTCAGATAAAGGGTATCAAGGTAAGCGGCCAGGCACACAAAATAGGTCAGTTTGCAGAGGATGTGATTCTAATGCCGCGTACGCACGAGCGGACTTTACGGCAGACTTTGCCCGGCGGACGGGATTTTGTTGGAGAATTTGATCATGTGTGGGCTCCAACGGACTTTTTTTTCTCAAAAGTTGGACGGACTTAGATTTGAAACATGTTTTAAATCTATCCGTCGAACTCAAGTCCGGTCGAAAAGTCTGCTCGTCTGTATGCTAGTTCGACGGACAAAAAGCCATGCTAGGGCAGCTATTGGCTACTGGCTATGAACTTCCTTGTTTTAGTCCGGTCGTACGTCATCACGTACAAATTCGACGGACTTTGGTGGATTGTGTGTAGGCAAGTCCGTTCATTCGGAAAGTTTGTCAGAAAGTCCGCCGGGTAAAGTCTGCCGTAACGTCCGCTCGTGTGTACGCGGCATAACCCTCACTGACCTGTTGTCTTCTTTGAAAGCAGTAGAATCTGTCTTAGATAAATACAGCAGAGTACCTTACTACAAACTCAACATTTCTAAATCCTCTTAGAGCTGCACGATTCTGGCTAAAATGAGAATCACGATTTTTTTGCTTAGAAGATAGATCAGGATTCTCTCATGATTCTCACAGCGTAACATCATCTTTCACATTAAAACAAAATTGGGCTAACTTTACCGTTTCCTTGTTTTTTTTTTTTATTCATTGAAGTGTATTTTTTCCCAAAAAATTGCATTTGAAAGACCTCTGGGCAAATACAGTGTGACATAAAATATTGCAGCAATTACCATTTTATTCCCTAGGGTCTCTGCTAAAATATATTTAATGTTTGGAGGTTCCAAGTAATTTTCTAGCAAAAAATATTGATTTTAACTTAAGAAAGAAGTTTCAGAAAAAGATTTAGACTTTAAGTGGTTAAACTTCCTGCATTTACACATTGTTTAAAACTTGGCAGACTGAGGCTTATTTATTTACACAGAAGTTCTTTCCCTTTGATCTAAGAAGGAAGCTTAGTTAAAATGTATCAAGTTAAAGATTTGGCAGATGCTTTCTTTTGACAGCTGAGTAAGCAGATAGTCTCCAGCAAACTTTCTTATCTAGGTGTCACTCTCACTTCCCCTACCACACAGGCCTATGAGGCTAACTATGAGGCTTTGCTAAAGGTTATCATTAAAGATTTCTTCCATATAGCCTAGTTTCAGCCTGCAGATAAACACTGAAATAGAATGAGCTATGATTCTTAATCATGACTTACAATCTCTATTATTGGCTAGGGCTATCTTATCTCCCCACTCTAATATTGCACTCCCCTCCATTCTGGCTTCCTCAGAAGCCTGGGAATTCTAACTAAAACACCCCAATCCTAAACACCCTAGCGTAACTTTAGATATCCCTTTGAGAGTCTATGAGCATCTCTTACCTTCGTTAAATGTCTCCCATTAGCTAAAAGAGGGCCTCGCTACCTATGGAGACCTTACAGAACAAACAGTAGGCATCCATGCCGACTCCTACTTACGACTAGAATACTTTCATCGCATACACCCTTTTCTAGGCATTGAAATGTACTCCACATTGTGGCAATACTTTAATCAGCAGAACCCTAGTAGAGGAGGAATTGTTTGGTTCTATGATTATCTCCATCACCCAGGTCCTTTTATAAACTCCGCAAGGATGGTCAGTTGAGAAAGATTGCTCTAAATCCTTCTCAGCCGAGGATTGGCAACATGCTTTAACTAACAATATGAGTGTATCCCATTGTGTAAATTGCTGGGACAATGCACTCAAAATCCAATATAGAAGCTATTTAACGCCATTAAAACTCTCTAAACTCAGTGGCAGGTGGTGCTCCATTGGTCGGAGGGGCAGCAGATGGACCTGACCATGGACCCCCCCGGACCACGCACCATACCCCCCCCCCGTCGACAGCTCACATACCATGTGCTGACAGGTGAAGATGGCGGCGGTGGCTTGTATCCTCTGTGTCCCAGCTCCATATGTCTCCTCAGCGGCCAATAGGATGGCTTGTCCTTTCAGCCACCTGCTTCCTGATTGGTGGGGAGGAGATTCAGCATGAAAATAGCAAATATTCATTCGCTATTGTCACATAATTTGGTGGGCTCAGAGCGCAGTGCTCTGCGCCCCGAGACCACCCTTTTTTTAAGTCTATTAGAGCCTCTGGCTCTAATCACATCCCCAACCCCCCTTCCCCATTGGAATCCATGCATCCGGTGCCCTGCATGTAGATTAGGGGGCCAGACACATGGATAGGGGGGCGGTGCCCATGCTCCCCTATTGGATGGGCTGCCACTGTCTAAACTACATTCTGATGCTTTTCCCCTATGTTGGCGCCAGTATGGCAGCATTGGAAACTTACTGCATATCCTATGGACATATAAACCCTGTAGGAGTTTCTGGAACGCGATTTTTTTCCATATATCACAAGGTACTGGTATACTGACCACCCCATCACCATATTTAGCCCGGTTATGTCTTACAATAGATTCCTTCCCAGCGCAGTATAGAACGATAGTTTCCCCTATCCTCATAGCAGCAAGGCTAGCAATCACCTCTGCCTGGAAGTCTTCTAACGCAATAAACATTTCAGAAGTCATCCGAAGGGTCAATTCCCACTATCTCTATGAGAAATTCATTGCTGTTAACAACTAGGGTCTGAAAACCTTCCAAAATAAGTGGAACTACTGGGGTTCTATATTCAAAAGATCAGAAATAGAATACCAAGCCTTTACTGGTTTACTAAGGTCTATATAGTTTATTTGTGTTGTTTCCTTTCTTGTTTTGTTATAGAGGATCCTGTGTGTTCCTCTAAAAAATATACTTTGATCATCATTGTGTAACTGTACTTTCTCTACTCTTTAATAAAAACTTGATAATAAAATTGAAAGAAATGTATTATAAATATATATTTATGCATTGTTATCGTTAGTGTTAGTGTGTAAAATTGTGTTTGAAAAACTGCTGTGCAAATACCCTGTGACATAAAAATTTGCAAAACCCTTCATTTTATTCTGTAGGGCCTCTGCTACATAAATATAGAATGTTGGGGGTTCTAAATATTTTCCAGCAAAAATACTGACGTTTACTTTTACTGTTACTTTTACAAAAAGTATCCAAAGAGGGCCGGTCTTAAAGTATGCCTGAAGTAGTCCTTGGATGTTGGGCCTCTCTATGTGGCTAGGCTTTGTAAAAGTCTCACACATGTGGTATCTCCATACTCAGGAAGAGTAGCAGAATGTATTTTGGGGTGTAGTTGCAAGTATGCCTATGCCATGTGTGAGAAATAACTTTTTGTGAAAAAAAAATATTTCTTCATTTTCCAGAGAATTGTGAGAAAAAATTACAACTTTAAAAAAACTTTCCATGCCTCTTACTAAATACCTTGGACTGTCTACATTCCAAAAAGGGGTCATTTGGGGAGTATTTGTACTGTCTTGGCTTGTTAGGGCCTCAAGAATGAGAATGCGGCCGACAGTACATCTATTTTCAGTGGTTCATACCATACCTTGTAGACTCTATAACCTTTACACAGACCAAATAATATACACTGATTTGTAGGAGTGGACGATTGGAGTGCTGGACTATTATTGCATGAGATTTATTATATTTTAGTTATGGATTTATTGCTTTATTCATCTTATCAGTCGTTTATATATATATTCATATGATCACATTTGGTACACATGGACAATTTAGAAATTGGTAGTGTAATTATATGAAATAGCTTTTTACTCAAGTTTATTCATGCTGGTAGATTGTTTCTTTTTATATATCGTTGGCCAGAAACAACATAGTGAACCCAAGATATATACACGGACACATGGATACATTTATTGTATGTTTTTTTCCAGATTAACAGGTCACACATTATTTGATGTAGCACATATATAGTAATCATATAGGAGGTTGCGCTGCATTTTTTTGCCTTATTTCTTATAAGAGATGCCAGGTGGGGGTTGGTTCTCAGGCTTACCTGACTCACTGGGAAGCCTGGGAATGTAACTGGTGGTTGCGGCAGCTGACCACAGAGGTTAGCTGAGGAAAGATGCTGCTAATCTCTAAGGTCTAGGAGGACCAGAGTGATGTCATGACGTCACTTCTGGTTTCCGCCCCGATGTAAACACTGACATTTTTTGGGGGGGAAAGATCGTTATTTTTTTTTAACTTATGCTTTCCATTGTATAGGAGAGATGTGGGGTCTTATAGACCCCAAATTTCTCCATAAAGAGGACCTGTCATGCTTTAATATTATCACAAGGGATGTTTACATTACTTGCAATAGCAATAAAAGTGATAAAAAAGGTAAAGGGGCAGTGTTAAAATATGAAAAAGTAATTAAAATTAAATAATAAAAAATGTTTTTTGTGCCCCTTCCCCCCATGCTAGCATGCAATGGTGAACGCATACGGGGGTCACACCCACATATGTAAATGTATGGTATCGCCAGGAACGCCAGAACAAGAGTAATAATTTTAGCACTGGACCTCTTCTGTAACTCTAAACTGGTAACCTGTAAAAACGTTTAAAGCGTTGCCTATGGAGGTTTTTAAGTACAGTAGTTCAGCGCCATTCCACAAGCACGTGCAATTTTAAATCATGACATGTTAGGTATCTATTTACTCAGCATAACATCATCGTTCATATTTTACAAAAAATTGGGTTATGTATTATTTTTTTACAATTCATTAATGTGTATTTTTTCCAAAAAATTGCATTTGAAAAACTGCTGCGCAAATACAGTATGACATAAAAAATTGCAACAACCACCATTTTATTTTCTAGGGCCTCCACTAAACAAAATATGTAATGTTTGGGGGTTCTAAGTAATTTTCTAGCAAACAATACTGTTTTTTACCTGTAAACAAAAAGTGTCAGAACAGGGCTGGTCCTTAAGTGGTTATTGTACATTGATTTTTACTTATGTAATGTGATCATAAAACTATTCCAGAATATTATTGTCTCAGTCAGTCCTGTTATACTCACTGTAATTCCTCTATCCGGCTTGTTGTCAGAGCTTCCATCAGATCCCTGAAATGAGGACCCTCCAGCTTGTTATTAGACAAGATCAGTCTCCTCAGTGTTTGGTTATTTCTTATTCCAGATGCCAGGTGGGGGCAGGAACTGTCTGGCAGGTGATTATTATACAATCTGTAGAATAAGAGAAGAATGTTACCAGAAGAAAATGAATTTCTCCCCCAGGAATGAATGTGACTATTCTCTACATGAATAGAACTCATTTCTCATTATTGGAATCATTTATATGAGATCACTTTATAAATTTCCAGGAAATAATATTTTTTAAGAAAAATGTTATAATGGAGTAGACCCACCATTATAGTCCACCATGTGTAGAGACGGTGATATCTCCATACACAGGATAAGCACAGAATGCCACTGACATGACTCACATTGTGCTATAATCTCCTTGTGTATGGAGTATGAATGATATCAGCAGACAGTGTGAGGCCAGAATCAGCATAGCTAGTGATTGGACAGGATGATTTTATCTGATATTCTATTTACCTCTGCTGATAATAGCTCTGTACTCATAGGAACTAATAGGGAGATCCCCTGACACTAAATATAGGATCTACACTGATACTGATTGGTTGATGTGTATCAATAATGAGATCCCCAGACACTGAATAGCGGATGGTCATGTCAAGTGACATGAAGATCATATGATGCTCTGATTGGTCACTGCAGTTAAATCAGATAGCCCCAATCTACAGTATCATCTCCTTTAGTTTCAGCTTTATATTAGTTAAGAGAAGACATTAAAGTGGTTTTAAAGTCAGAAGGTTTTTTTATCTTAATGCATTCTACGCATTAAGCTAAAAAGCCTTCTGTGTGTAGCAGCCCCCCTCAGCCCACCTAATACTTACCTGAGACCCATTTCTATCCAGCGATGTGCACCAGTGCCTTTGTCATCTGGGGCTCTCCCTCCTGATTGGCTGAGACACAGCAGTGGTGCCATTGGCTCCCACTGTTGTCAATCAAAGTCAGTTAGCCAGTCAGGAGAGAGAAGGGACACGGACGAACAGCAGCACCATGTCTGAATGGATACACAGAGCTGCAGCTTGGCTTGGGTCCCCCCATAACAAGCTGCTTGCAGTGGGGGCACTCAACAGGAGGGAGGGGACAGGAACACCGGTGAGGGACCAAAGAAGAGGAGAATTTGGACTGCTCTGTGCAAAACCACTGCACAGAGGAGGAAAGTATAACATGTTTGTTATTTTTAAAGAAAGAAAACGAGACTTTAGTATCACTTTAACAATCATATATTAGAAAGGTTTAAAGAAAAACAAAATTTTATGGCTGATAACAGTGTGATATGATCCAAGAAAGAGTGAGTTTGGGAATGGTTATTTAAAGGAGATTTAATTTATATTATATTATCAACTTTTCATTTTATGTAATCCGCAGAACAAGGAGAAAAAACCCTCAGTCACAACACACCATACAAGCCCCGGTGTTATAGGTGATCGCAGCCTCAACCTAACTGTAAGGTACCTGTGATAGGTAGTGTCCGAAGTGGAGCTTGTGTACTGAGGATTCAGGCAAAAACTTAGTCAGGCAGATCAGGTTGGCAACAGATCAGGCAAAGCGGTACACAATCGAAATTTGGAGAGTGGTCAGGCAGGCAAAGGTCATACACGAGCTGGCGGTGAAGTACAAAATCAGCAGGCTAGAGAGTAGTCAGGAATTCAGGCAGAAGTTCATATACGGTATTCAGAGTCACAAAGCAGTCACAACACCCAGGGAGCTAATCCACACAAACAGGCACTGAGAGATAGGAAGTGCTACTATTTATGGGCTGCTTTGCAGCACTGCAGCTGTGGGACCTGAAACATCCCGGTTCGAATACACATCAAAAGTCGCCTTGTTCCGTTCCTGGGTTTTTTACATGGTCTCTTGGAGTAGCTTGTTGTTAGTACTGAAAAAACTCAAGGTTTCCTGGACAGCTGGCACCGAACATTCCGGAACATTGTTGGACAAAAACAAAACGGTGAAAACCATAATTTGCAAAAAATGAAGACTGATTAATTGCAGAGTGAACAGAGTTATTGTAGGTTAATTCAGCCAGAGGTAGTAGAGGAACCCAGTCATCTTGGGCAAAATAGGAATAGCACCGTAAGTATTGCTCCAAAGTTTGGTTAGTTCATTCAGTCTAAAAAACGGATAAAAAATACCGCGCCGATCAAAAAAGTTGAACAGCAGCCAACACTACAATAAGACCAAATTGTGCAAAATACCTAAATGTAAACAGTGTAGCGCTAAAGTGCAAACCTCTATGTGAAGAATTTAAGAGAGAAGAAGCTATTCCGTAATTAAGTAAAGAATAACCATATCTAGTCTCAAAACTACATAAATTAGAAAAATGAATTCCAAGTGTATAGTCTAATAGCATATAAACTGCTCATTCATCAGTGATAAGAAAGACAAAAACAATCTGGGTACCAGCCACCCACACCACGCTTGCTTTCTTTTATTATTGGAATCGATTCTACTATATTTTTATATATTTTTATGGATTGTTCAATGATCATGACTGATCAAATAAATGCCAATTGAATTTTTGGATTTACACCATGTGGAGGCTCCTTGTTTCTTTCTTTATACATGGTTTACCAATACTGACAAGGACGGTGATCGCTTAGACCATCCGGGCAGGATCCTGGTCCCCTATCTGAAGGAAGAGGTTTACCAGCGCATGGTCCACTCCTATACTGTCATCTTAAGACAGTGCAAGCCCTTTTGACTCACCGCCAACGGCCTGTGAGTCCACCAAAGTCGGTAAGAGTACCTTATCCCTTATGTTGATTCGGATTATTACGGAGGAGATATTAATGTATCATCTGCATTGTATTGAATTCGCTTTATCTGCATGATATATCATTGGGACTAGATCATTTCCAGATTTCATTTGGTGGCCACACCGCCTACTTGAATTGTGGACATTTTATTATTATCACTAAGTTTGTCATTTATATCTCATCTTCACCAGAAACGCGGACATTTTAAATTATTACTTTATTTGTCACAATTTATTTTTTCACTACTTATTTTTTTATATTTTTGAGATTGTTTTTGTCTTTCTTATCACTGATGAATGAGCAGTTTATATGCTATTAGACTATACACTTGGAATTCATTTTTCTAATTTATGTAGTTTTGAGACTAGATATGGTTATTCTTTACTTAATTACGGAATAGCTTCCTCTCTCTTAAATTCTTCACATAGAGGTTTGCACTTTAGCGCTACACTGTTTACATTTAGGTAGTTCATTCAGTCTGACCATTAGTCTGAGGATGGTAAGCAGAAGAGAAGGAGAGGTCAATTTCTAGGGATCCACATAGAGCTTTCCAGAACTTGGAGGTAAATTGTACCCCTCGATCAGACACAATGTTTGCTGGTATGCCATGGAGCCTTACGATTTCTTTAATAAAAACTCTTGCAGTCTCTGAAGCAGAGGGGGTACCTTTCATGGGTAAGAAGTGGCTTATTTTGGAAAGTCTGTCGACCACTACGAAAATAGTGGTGTAGCCCTCAGATGGTGGTAATTCGACGATAAAATCCATGGAGATCATCCTCCATGGTCTTTCTGGAACAGGAAGAGGTCTTAGCAACCCCCACGTCCTGGTCTTGCTGCCTTTGTTTTGGATGCAGGTAGTGCATGATTCCACGTAGAGTTTACAATCCTCCCCTAGCTGAGGCCACCAAAATGCGTTGGAGCAGTTCGGAGGTCTTGTGTATCCCGAAGTGGCCAGCTAATTTGTGATCATGGCAAGATTTAAGAACAGCAACCCGTGTTTGTTGGGGTACAAAGATTTTATCCTTGTACCATAGTAATTCATCTCTGGACTGTAGGGTGACATCTGCTGGAAGGGGAGTTGCTGAAGACGCCTGTCTAATTTGAGACAGCAAGTCTCCTTGGAGCATCAGAAAATTCCCAGGAGCAAGGATGGTGTCTGGAGAAGGGGGAACTTCAGGTTCACTGAACATCCGGGACAGGGCATCAGGTTTGGTATTTTTTGATCCTGGTCTGTAAGTGATGTGGAAAGTGAACCTGGTGAAGAAAAGTGCCCACCTGGCCTGGCATGGTTTCAACCTTTTGGCAACCTTCAGGTACTCCAGGTTCTTATGATTGGTGTATACCAGAATAGGATGAGCCACTCCCTCCAGGAGGTAGCGCCATTCCTCAAGTGCGGCCTTGATTGCTAGTAGCTCCCTGTCCCCAACATCATAATTTCTTTCGGGTTATGTTAACCTGCAGGAGAAGAATTCCACTGGGTGCAATAGGGCCTTGGGGCCCTGTCTCTGCGAGAGTACTGCTCCCACCGCTATCTTGGAGGCATCTACTTCCAATATGTAAGGTAAGGCCGGGTCAGGGTGCTTCAGGACAGAGGCCGACACAAATTGATCTTTCAGGGAAGTAAACGCAGCTTGAGCTTCAGGAGACCATTGGAACTGGGTGCCTTGACGAGTCAGTTTTGTGATGGGAGTGATGATGGAAGAGAATCCCTTGATGAATTTACGGTAAAAATTTGCAAACCCCACAAAGCACTGTATTCCCTTTTTGTCTGTCGGAGCTGGCCATTCCAAGATGGCAGAGACCTTCTGCGGATCCATCTTGATGCCATCTATGGAAATAATTAGACCCAGAAACTGAATGCTTTGGCGTTCAAATTCGCACTTTTCAGGTTTGGCGTACAGGCCATGTTGGCGGAGCCGGGCTAGAACTTTCTTGACATGCTCTTGGTGTATAGGCAGAGAAGAAGAAAAGATCAGGATATCGTCCAGATATACTATGACGAACAGGTCAAGATAGTCTCTGAAAATGTCATTCACGAAGTACTGGAAGGTGGCGGGAGCATTGCATAACCCAAAAGGCATCACCAGGTATTCAAAGTGTCCGAAGCGGGTGCGGAAGGCAGTCTTACATTCGTCCCCGCTTCGGATCCGGACTAAGTTGTATGCTCCCTGAAGATCAAGTTTGGTGAATACGGCTGCACTTCCCAACCTCTGGAATAGTTCGGGTACCAAGGGTAAAGGGTACCGATTTTTGATTGTAATTTTATTAAGATCCCGGTAGTCTACGCAAGGGCGTAGGGAATGGTCCTTTTTCTCCACAAAGAAGATTCCTGCCCCAGCTGGTGAAGTGGAAGGCCGTATGAACCCCTTTTCCAGATTCTCATCGATGTATTTTTTAAGTGTAGCAAGCTCCATCTCGGTTAAGGGAAAGATTCGCCCAAAGGGGACCTCTGCCCCGGGAAGAAGTTCAATTGGGCAGTCATAGGGTCTGTGTGGGGGAAGTGTTTCTGCCCCTTTCCGACTGAACACATCCAGGAAGTCATGGTATGCTTCTGGAACGGTTTGGCAGTTTTCAACATCGGTTTCAAGACAAAGTAGGGGAGATGAAGCGGTAGTAAATCCTTGTAGACAATGTTGACGGCAGTAAGGAGAGGAAAAGCTGATGTTTCCAGTAGACCAGTCAATTTGTGGGTTGTGAGCTTTGAGCCAGGGCACACCCAGTATGATGGGAAACAGGGGTGACTCAATGATGTCCAGGCGGAGTACTTCTCGGTGGTTGCCGGAAATGATGGTGTCTAGAGGAACTGTCTCTTGTGTTACGGGCCCAGATTTGATAGCCGATCCGTCGGCCAGGTGTACAGACAGTCCCTGTGCTCTGGGTCATAGAGGGATCTGGAACTTGTGAGCAAAGGATAAGTCCATAAATCCGCTACAGGCCCCGGAATCAACTATAGCGGTTGCCCGGATGTTCCCTCCTGGAAGCTGCAGAGAGATGGGAACAGCCAGGTGAGTGGCATTGTTAAACATAGCAGATAAGGAAGTTGAATAGAGGGTAGTATGCTTACAGGTCTTTGCCGGACAAGTCCTCACGTAATGTCCAGATTCCCCGCAATACAGGCAGAGGTTGTTAGCCCGCTGGCGCTGTCTTTCTTCAGGGGTGAGAGAAGGACGGATCAGGCCGAGTTTCATCGGTTCAGAAGTATCGGTAGAGGAGTGTGCAGGAGGGTTAGGTACACGTGGTAACATCCACACTGGGCGAGAGGGACCAGTTGCGCGTTCAGCCCTGTGTTCTCTTAAACATCTATCAATTTGAATTGACAGGTTGATAAGGTCTTCAAGTGTGGCAGGAATCCCTACCCGGGCTAATTCATCTTTTAATGATTCAGAAAGTCCCATGCAAAACTGGTAGCGTAGGGCGGCATCGTTCCAGTTTGTGTCGGAACTCCAACGTCGGAATTCAGAGGCATAGTCCTCCGCCGCCCTACGGCCCTGCTGAAGTGAGAACAGTGCTGCTTCTGCGGTGGCTGCCTGTTGTGGGTCTTCATACAAGAGCGCCATGGCTTGGAAGAAGGTTCCCAAGTGGTCGAGGCAATTGTTCTTCTGCTCCAGAAGTCGATGGGCCCATGCCTGAGGTTCACCTAGTAGGAGGGAGATGACAAACCCTACTTTAGTGGTTTCTAAAGAAAAAGTCCTGGGTTGTAATGCAAAGAAGAGTTCACAGGCATTACAGAATGCTCTAAACTTGCTGCGGTCCCCGGAAAACCTTTCTGGTGTAGGTACTTTAGGTTCAGGCGGTAGCATGACCACAGAGGGAGCAGCAGGTGGACCTGGAGCTGGATTAGAGAGAACTTGGACACGCTCCGCTAGTTGCTTATAACTGTCTTGTAAGTCTTTGACAGCTTGTGTAAGTCCAGCTAGATGACGGCATAAGTCTTCCATGGGCGACGTCCCCTGCGTGGGCTCGGACATGGCTGTCCGGTACTGTCACGTACCTGGTAGGTGGAGCCCGGAATGCAGGGAACGGCCTCTCGTATACCTCCGACTCAGGAACCCCTGGTAGTGATGACAGGGGCTCGAGAGTGCGAAGGGGCACAAGTGCCTGACTGGAAGGCTGGAGCAGAGAGCTGAATCAGGTAGTCAGCTGGGAGGTATCCTGTAGTCCGGCAGCAGGATGTAGACAGCAGGGAGGTGTCTTGTAGTCCAGCAGCAGGATGTAGACAGCTGGGAGGTGTCTTGTAGTCCAGCAGCAGGATGTAGACAGCAGGGAGGTGTCTTGTAGTCCAGCAGCAGGATGTAGACAGCAGGGAGGTGTCTTGTAGTCCAGCAGCAGGATGTAGACAGCTGGGTGGTGTCTTGTAGTCCAGCAGCAGGATGTAGACAGTAGGGTACAGGCAAGCCGGGTCAAACACAGACGGGCAGATCAGGTACAGAAGGTAAATCCGGGAGAATAGTCAAAGTCCAAAAGCTGAGATCAGGGCAGGCAGAAAACAGAGTAGTCAAAGTCCAAAAGCTGGGATCAGGGCAGGCAGCAAACAGAGTAGTCAGGAACAGTCCAACAGGTATCAGGTAGCAAAATGCAAGTAACAGGGCACAAGGGGTCTTCAGGAACGCTGTAGACCGGACAGCAAGGTAGCAGTGGAACAGTCCTCTTTAAATAGCCTCTTTCGCGCCAAGTGCTGTCACAGGGGGCGTGTGCGTGCCCGTGCACCGCTATTGGCGCTATTGCGCATGTGCGTACGCCCGTTCGCGCTATTGGCGCTATTGCGCGCGCGCGAGCGCCGGATGGCGCTTCTGTGCACAGGCATTCCTTTAAACTTCGGTTTTCTGAGACATTTGCAAGAGGGCTTTTCCTGACAAGTAATTCTTACCATATTGTATCTATTTTTCGCAATCACCTATCACACCCATGGCTTGTATGGTGTGTGGTGGCTGATATTTTTTTTTCTTCTTCCGTAGATTTCAAAGAGTCACAGCAGACTCCTAGCCTTACCTGCACCCTCACTGGAATACACCAAATTGGGGACATAGATGCCGGAGTGGAGACCCTAAAGTCAGCTTAGCCATTCATGTGATTTGAATGTCAAACTATCCCAGAATATTATTGTCTCAGTCAGTCCTGTTATACTCACTCTAATTCCTCTATCCGGCTGCTTGTCAGAGCTTCCATCAGATCCCTGAAATGAGGACCCTCCAGATTACTCCCAGACAGGTCCAGTGTCCTCAGTGTCTGGTTATTTCTTATTACAGATGCCAGGTGGGGGCAGGAACTGTCTGTCAGGTGATTCTTATCCAATCTGTAGAAGAAGAGAAGAATGTCACTAGAAGAAAATGAATTTCTCCCCCAGGAATGAATGTAACTATTCTCTACATGAATGGAACACATTTCTCTTTATTGAAATCATTTATATTAGACCACTTTATAAAACTCCAGGAAACAATATTTTATAAGAACATTTTTATAATGAAGTAAACCCCCCAATATTGTCATCCATGTGTAGAGACAGTGATATCTCCATACACAGGATGAGCACAGAATACCACTGACATGACTCGTATTGAGCTATAATTTCTTTGTGTATGGAGCATGAATGGTATCAGCAGACAGTGTGAAGCTGGAATCAGCAGTGCTAGTGATTGGACGGGATGATTTTTATCTGATATTCTATTTATCTCTGCTGATAAGAGCTCTGTACTCATGGGAACTAATGGGGAGACCCCTGATACTGATTGGTTAATGCGTATTAACCTGTTCCCGACCGGCTCACGCAGATATACTGTGGCAGAATGGCTTCTCTGGGCTAAATTCTGTATGGGTACCTCCATTCCCTAACCTGCCACCTAAGGGCACATGCGCCCGCTGCATGACGGGGGACCTGATACGTGTGGGGACGGGCACGATCGCCGACGGCAATGTGTGATCACATGCACGAGCGCCAGCATGGGAATTTGTGTACGTAAACACACAAATCCCTGTGCTGTCAGGGAAGAGGAGCCATATCGTTTGTTCCTACTAAGTAGGAAAAATGATATGTCTCCTCTCCTAGTCAATCTTATCCCCCCACAGTTGGAACACACTGAGGGAACACACAAATTAACTCCTTGATTGCCCCCTAGTGTTAACCCCTTCCCTGCCAGTGACATTTACACAGTAATCAGTGAATTTTTATAGCACTGATCGCTGTAAAAATGCCAATGGTCCCAAAAAAGTGTCAAAAGTCTCCGATCTGTCCGTCGCAATACCGCTAAAAATCGCAAATCACCGACATTACTAGTAAAAAAAAAATGCCATAAATCTTTCCCATAGTTGTAGACACTATAACTTTCAATATACCAATCAATATACGCTTATTGCGATTTTTGTTGGCGGTGAGGAAGAGAGGAGACTCTCCCCCACATTCGGGGGAAGAATGCTCTACTTGGTTCCGTTGCCAGAGTCTGGATGGCTCATATCCTGTCGAAGCCAGAGCTAAACTAAGGATATGGATTCCGCCAACAATGGACTTTTGCTTGAACATGTATGCTGGGGCAGCCACCAGCCTATGGTTAGGGACTAGGGCTGTTAAGGAATGTTTGCACTTTATCCTAGACTGTCATTTGTCGTTGTCATCATGTTAATTTATTCTTCAAGTAAAATGTTTGAAACTTTGCCTTTGCCTGGTCTGAAGTTACTAACTGGGTGCAATATAAGTGTAGTGCTACTCCCCTAGGAGCAACAGGAATGTTGCCCAGGTCCTCCCCAAAAGATTTGCCCCACAGCTAGGCACACAGGCTCATTCACACACTTCTTCAATAATCAGTCTAGGGGTGTTGTTTTTGTATTTTTATTTTTGGAGAATTTGGATAGGGTTGAGGGAATTGAACGTGATACTCAAAAAACAGGAACTATGTACAAATTAAGGACAGTAGGTATTCTCTCTGGACAAGCTGTAATAAAGTTCATGCTTGCAGAAAGCAGTAGACATCAGCTTTAAGTTAGTAGTAGTTAACTGTAAACCTCTTTCTTAGAGCCACATGAGTAGAGTCCCTTTAAGTAGAAGATTAGCAGGACAAAGCTCTTCAGAACACCAGCCGTGTCCCCTTTAATTAGACCCACAGCTGACTATTTAGCACCAGAGGGGTGGCAACAGACAACACAAAGGTCCCCAAGATCACTATGGAGCATCTGTACTCACAGGGCCCAAGAACAGTTGGTAGCCTCCTGCCAACTTCCAATCGATACCCTACAGCGATACCAGATCTTTAGCAGACAGCCCCCCCTCTTAAGCTCTCTCTCTCTAGCTTCAGTGTCTCAGCATCAAGGCCCTCAGGTCACCCACCTGAGGCCTCACAAAAGCAGACATGTGGCAACAAAGCCCTGGAGGGCAGCGAGCCCCTCCAGGTTTGACCATTCCTCTCCAGTAAAAACCCCAGAGCTCAGTGTGCTCAAAGAATATATACAGTCTCCAAGGATGCCATCAGAGCCTGCCTCTCTTGGATTTGCCAGGGCCTTATCAATATTCATGCTGTCATCTGCTACCTATCATCCAGAAACTTCTCAAGTTCCTTGGATACAGAGCAAGCTATCAGACAGACTTGGCAGCAGCTAAGCACACTGAGCAGACCTAACTAATTTATCACAGCTACACTGAGTACAGTGAGTAAACTATGCTTTTACCTAACAATTACAGCCACTCTGACTACAGAGTGGCAACTAAATTTACCTATGAATACACACACCAATTCTCTCTAACTATCCTAGCACCTACCCAAGAGGGTGCTACATAAGTAACCAGCATATATAGTCTACAGCTCGGGTCATTAAGACACATTGGAGTATGCAGACATCAGTGGTACAAAGCTAATACAGTGTAAAAACACAGAGGTTACCAAGGGTAACAAAGCAGTCTGTCGTTAAGTATGTACATGTGGTGGGTGAAATAGCCTTTTGCAGTGAGGGAGAAGTTGTTGGCACTCCTTCATAGGGAGACCACATTCCAAACTGCCATTCAGGGACACCCCCCCGGGGGGTTAGGTTGGGGGATGGGAGAATGTAGGTTGACGGGAAATTTGTTGGCGGGCGATTTGTCGGCGGGCGATTTGTCGGGCGAATGGCTGGTGTTAGTACTTAAATCATCCCAACACCATGCTTGATATGATGTCAGGATGATTGAAGCACATTTTTTCTATTACTACATTATAATATATAATGAAATAGTTCAACTCACCATAATGCAGAATCAGTGGGAACCTTAAGCTTGTCACTTGCCACCAGATGCAGCTTGCCACTTGCCACCGTCACTTGCCACTTGCCACTGTCGCCTGCTACCAGATGCAGTGTGTCACTTGTCACCGTCGGATGCCACCCGCAGCCTGCCCACTGTGCAGTGTCACTTGAACCTCCAAAATGCCCACTGTGCAGTGTCGCTTGCCACCGGAGCCTACCCACCTTGGAGTGTCACTTGCCACTGCAGCCTGCCCACCTTGGAGTGTCGCTTGCCACTGCAGCCTTCCCACCTTACAGTGTCACTTGCCACTGCAGCCTGCCCACCTTGGAGTGTCGCTTGCCACTGCAGCCTGCCCACCTTAGAGTGTCACTTGCCACTGCAGCCTGCCCACCTTGGAGTGTCGCTTGCCACTGCAGCCTGCCACCAGTCTAACACACCAGTGCCCCGGCCTCCCAGGGAAGGTGAACACCCCCCCGCTGTGGCTCTTCTCAGTGGCAGTGTGGCACAGGGGTTAAGGAGTCCCCTGCTTTAAAGCATGCTGGAGCCTGGAGCCAGGAGATGATAGAGGAGGTTTGTGCCGGCGGACGTCCATGGTGAAGGCGGAGCCAGGCCGGAGAAGATAGAGGAGGTGGGTGGAGTTGACATCCATGGTGGAGGCAGAGCCTGCACAAGCCCGGAGAAGATAGAGGAGGTGGGTGGGTGCCAGACGTTCGTGGTGGAGGCAGAGCTGACCCAGAGATGATAGAGGAGGTGGGTGGAGTGGGCATCCGTGGTGGAGGTGGAGCCGGCCGTACGGAGAGCACTAGGCGCGGAGGAGGAGGAAGTTAACTCCTCCTCCGCTTTGAATGCAGGGCAGGGATTCCCGGCCATGACGTCACTGGTTGTTAGACGCCAGGCGGCTATAGCAACCAGTGGCCTGGCCATTAGAAGAGTCTCTCAGATGATGGTGGAGGCTGAGCAAGCGCCAGCGCTATGGCGGGGTTTGCTTCTCTGTCAGCTTCATTCCGGGACACTGTATTGTCCCGGAATGAAGGTGCCCGGGACCTAGGACAGACCTGTCGATTGCGGTGCTGTCCTGGGCAGTCCAGGACATGTGGTCACCCTACTCCTTCAGCAGCGATCCATCTCCCATAGCAATGGGAGCAGATCTGCACTGCTGAGGTCCTCAGCCTGTACACAGGTACGGAAGAGATAGAGTTAAAGTGGTTGTAAAGTCAGAAGGTATTTTCATCTTAATTTATAACTGACACCGACAGGGAAGGGGTCAACATCAGGGGCGATCAAAGGGTTAAGTGTGCTCCTATGGAGTGCTTTCTAACTGTGGGGGGAATGCTGACACTGGAGGAAAACAGAGATCCATGTTTCTGCGTAGCAGAAACATAAGATCTACATTTTTCTCTCTAGCAGAACAGCGGTCTGCCTTGTTTACATAGGTGGACCGCCGTTCTGCCTCTCCTCAGAACGATCGGCAGGTCCTGCTGATTGGCTCCCACTGTGTCCAATCACAGTGGAAATTGGACTCTGGCAGCACGCACCCCAGACCCGGAAGAAGCAAAGAACGTACAGGTACATTGTTTCGTGCAGCCCTGCCGCAGTATATGTGTGGTAAGCGGTCCAGAAGCAGTTAAATACACTTTTGATCATTCCAATTAAACCAGAAATGTGATTATCCAATATTCAATATTTACATTAAACTCTTGATGTTGTGTAGAGCAGGTATAAGTTTCCTCACGCCTTCACTCGGAATATTACATGAACTTAGATTTACTTCTTTTATCTCTCTGCAGGATTGAAGGATAAAAGACAGCACAGAGCAGTCCAGAGGGCTGAGTGGGACATTAGAAAAGTCAACTTTGTTTGATATAATACTTTGTGACACTAGAGCCTTATTCCTGCTCTCATAGAAATAGTAGAATAGATTAAGAAGCTCTCTCTTGTCTTCTGTAGATTTGTCAGGTCTTTGTTTTAGTATTTTCTTCTGCATCCAGGTGATGACATCTCTGGCAGCCTGAGTAGATGATTCTCCCACATGAGACTTCAACATGGATCTAGTAGAAGAGTCTGAGAGACCACAGAGGAAACGGAGGAATATTTCAGCACGGCCGTCTTTGTAAAATTCAGCATCAGCAAGTGTTTCCTGTAGTCTGTCAGGAATATAGTTAATAAAATGGACTAAAGCAGCAAAAAACTCCTGAAGAGTGAGATGTAAGAAGGTGTAATCCACATCAGGAGGCTGACCAGATTCCATCATGAAAGATGAAAAGAGATGTTTATCATTTCTCACACTGAATGACTCCAGATGACGCCCATCAAAGACAATCATGTGATTCATGACTCCATGTTCTGCCATCCACCCAATAGATGTCAGCAGTTCCTGGGCAGTGTGACCATCATCTTTATTCTGGTTGTGATTGGTCAGAATGTTGGAGACAAACGTCACAAACAGTTGTGTCACGGTTTTGGGTAATGATGTCATCAGCTGTTCAGTGATTGTTGGTTGGGATCTGAAGCACATTGATAACACTGTACAGATGATCCAGCAGTATGATGGGATATAACAGAAAGTGTACAGCGTGTCATTCTCCTGCACATAATGAAAAGCCTTTCCTGACAATTCCTCATTTCCAAAAAAATTATTAAAGAAGATCAGTCTGTCTCCATGGAGAAATCCCATGATCTCTGCTATTCTCTGGAAAAAATCGATAACAACTGATGCCAGTCTGGTTGGACGGCTGGTTATCAGTACAGAGCAACCCATAAGAAGACTCTGCCTCACCAAACTGACCACAATCTCACCAAAATGTGTTCTCTGTTTTGTATTGAACAGTTTACATGATCTGAAATCCATTTGGTGAATACTTTCATCTAAGCCATCAAATATAAACAGAAGTCTGTCTGGATCTTGTAAAA
Source organism: Lithobates clamitans (assembly GCA_037952925.1). Taxonomy (NCBI): domain Eukaryota; kingdom Metazoa; phylum Chordata; class Amphibia; order Anura; family Ranidae; genus Lithobates; species Lithobates clamitans. Next base: position 40,158 of record JBBGZY010003415.1, on the reverse strand, counting down.
TATTTTCAATTTGACTCTCTATATATGGATATTGATGAAGAACCATCTCCTCCAAGCTGACCTCTCCCAGTCTATTAAGGTCCCGGACTCTAAAGAAGAAGACAAAGGCAAATCTCTGGTAGTGTTTTCCGGTCACCCAGTCATAGACAAACTTCTGCATCAGTGTGGTCTTCCCTATTCCTGGCACTCCGCTCACCATTACTGCATGTGGTACACGTTGTGACTGGTGGTTCCAACAGAACAGCTTGTTGGGGGAAATGTGTTCCAGTCTAGTTTGTGTTTTCTTCAAGCATTCCTCATGTTTTACCCCAGTCTGTATTAGCTCATTCTGGGTACACTGCCTGAACTGATCAGTGGAGACCACAATCAGCTTCACATAACGCTCATTGATGAGGAATCTTTGTGGTTCCAGGGTAGTTCCTGGAGGTCTATGCTCCACTAGAGTCTCAGTCTTCTCCATTAGATATTGTTTGTGCTTTTCCTGAATATCTGGAAATATAATGGAAATATTTTTATAAATCAGGCTAAAACAAACACTGAGATGTGATGTTTGATATTAATATTTTTTATGGTCCAGCCATAAATGTATAAAGTCTAAATTATATATCACTAATTCCCATACACATCTTAAAGTAAACCCTCAGGTTTTTTCACCTTAATGCATTTTTTGACCGGACTGGTCCGACGGAACGAATCTGTCGGACAATCCGAACAAGTGTGGGCTTCATCGGACCTTCAGCTGACTTTTTCTGTCGAAAATCAGACAGACTTTAGATTTGAAACATGTTTCAAATCTTTCCGCCAGAACTCCGCTGGACCCAGTTCCTATCGAGAAATCCGCTTGTCTGTATGCTAGTTCGACAGACCAAAAATGACGCTAGGGCAGCTATTGTCTACTGGCTATGAACTTCCTTATTTTAGTCCAGTCGTACTTCATTACGTACGAATCCGTCGGACTTTGGTGTGATCGTGTGTAGGCAAGTTCATTCGTTAGACTCTGTCGAAAGTCCGTCGGAAAGACCGTCAGACCTTTGATGCCGAAAAGTCCGCCCGTGTGTACATGGCATTAGACTACGGATCTGAACAATCGAATAACTCATAAGTAGGGAAGAGCTTTGGGTAAACTTGTATATAGTTCAGGAAAAAGGTGAACTGATGCAGTCATTTACCACTATTACTCATTCTGCCTAAAATCAACTCAAACTCATTTATCAGTACGAAGTCACCAGTACAAGTACAATTGTTAAATCTTAAGGCCCTGTTCACACACTACCGTGTCATGTTTCTAGCACTTTTTTTCACTTTTTTATAGTGCGTTTTTGGAGTGGCACCATTAATTTGCATGGGACACCCTCTGCTTCAAAAATGTGCTAAAGAAGCTCATGCAGAAAACTTTGGACATGAGTTAATTGCGTTTTGCATTACGCGTTCTTTAGCAAAACATACGACTGCTACCCGTGTTTGGGTGCCATTAGGAAATAATGTTACCACAAGCACATCAAATGTTTTAGCGCACTTTTCGCATGTTTCTGCTATGTGTGGGTGTGAATAGGGCATAAGGAATCCCTGATTTATAGACTTCTACAAACCCAACAGAATAAAACAAAATCATTTATACACAAAAAGCAGATACATATTTGAAAAAAGACCGGAGCTTTTTCTCTTTTGAAATACTGTTTTATTCATACAAAACTTAAAAAGCATGTACCATGGTAAATTCAAATGTCCCAAGTGAGTGGGCACCTTAGTTTCTAAGATATAATGTCTATACCATTCAATACTGGATATACCAATATGTATACCAAAGCATGGAATTCCATAATATTGCTGTACATAAGCTCCAATCTGTAAATAGGTCAATTGTTATAATAATCAATTTCTTAATTTTTCTGCTTCACCATATATAAAAGAACCAATTGTACCATCATTAATGGAGGTATAAACACCGCCTATATAAAACCAACAATATAAAATTAAAAGTGACCAAATGGATTTGGGGCAATATGTATACTACTAAATCCACCTGAGAATAATGGTCATAGTGCCCTAAAGGAATAGATACAGTGCCTTGAAAAAGTATTCATACCCCTTGAAATTTTCCACATTTTGTCATGTTACAACCAAAAACGTAAATTTAGTTTATTGGGATTTTATTTTATAGACCAACACAAAGTGGCACATAATTGTGAAGTGGAAGGAAAATGATAAATGTTTTTCAACATTTTTTACAAATAAATATGTGAAAAGTGTGGCCTGCATTTGTATTCAGCCCCCTTTACTCTGATACCCCTAACTAAAATCTAGTGAAACCAATTGCCTTCAGAAGTCACCCAATTAGTAAATAGAGTCAACCTGTGTGTAAGTTAAACTCAGTATAAATATAGCTGTTCTGTGAAGCCCTCTGAGGTTTGTTAGAGAACCTTAGTGAACAAACAGCATCATGAAGGCCAAGGAACACATCAGACAGGTCGGGGATAAAGTTGTGGAGAAGTTTAAAGCAGGGTTAGGCTATAAAAAAAAATCCCAACCTTTGAACATCTCCCAGAGCACTGTTCAATCCATCATCTGAAAATGGGAAGAGTATGGCACAACTGCAAACCTACCAAGACATGGCCGTCCACCTAAACTGACAGGCCAGGCAAGGAGAGCATTCATCAGAGAAGCAGCCAAGAGGCCCATGGTAACTCTGGAGAAGCTGCAGAGATCCACAGCTCAGGTGGGAGAATCTGTCCACAGGACAACTATTAGTCGTGCATTCCACAAATATGCCCTTTAGGGAAGAGTGACAAGAAAAAAGCCATTGGTGAAAGAAAGCCAATGAAGTCCCATTTTCAGTTTGCGAGAAGCCATGTGGGGGACACAGCAAACATGTGGAAAAAGGTGGTCTGGTCAGATGAGACCCAAATTTTACTTTTTGGCCTAAAAGCAAAATGTATGTGTGGTGGAAAACTAACACCGCACATCACCCTGAACACACCATCCCCACTGTGAAACATGGTGGTGGCAGCATCATGTTGTGGGGATGCTTTTCTTCAGCAGGGACAGGGAAGCTGGTCAGAGTTGATGGGAACATGAATGGAGCCAAATACAGGGCAATATTAGAAGAAGACCTGTTAGAGTCTGCAAAAGACTTGAGACTGGGGCGGGGGTTCAGGACAACGAGCCTAAACATACAGCCAGAGCTACAATGGAATGGTTTAGATCAAATCATATTCAGTCAAAGTCCAGACCTAAATCCAATTGAGAATCTGTGGCAAGACTTGAAAATTGCTGTTCACAGACGCTCTCCATCCAATCTGACAGAGCTTGAGATATTTTGCAAAGAAGAATGGGCAAAATTGTCACTCTCTAGATGTGCAAAGCTGGTAGAGACATCCCCAAAAAGACTTTCAGCTGTAATTGCAGTGAAAGGCGGTTCTACAAAGTATTGACTCAGGGGGGCTGAGTCAATAACATTTGTAAAAAATGTTGAACACCATTTATCATTTTTCTTCCACTTCTTCATTTCACAATTATGTGGCACTTTGTGTTGGTCTATCACATAAAATCCCAATAAAATACATTTACGTTTTTGGTTGTAACATGACAAAATGTGGAAAATTTCAAGGGGTATGAATACTTGTTTCAAGGCACTGTACCTCCAAGATGCCCCAGAATAGATGACCCCACTTTGTGCTCGGTATTTCTGATACCCGTGTAATGACTGCACAAGTCTAAGGATAGACTGGTACAACCTGTCCACTTGCAGCAAGAATTGAATCCTAAAAAAACAGATAAGTACTTTGTTTTGGGAAACGAGAACCACCCTGCCAAGGAGTATAAACTGACATATCTGAAATAAATAGGGGGTGTTTTTTTTTTATTCCCCTATATAAATTATAAATATGTATTATCTTGTCTGTTCCTGTTATTAGCTAGTCTATCAAAGCTCTGATGATATTAATGGTGATGATACAATAACAATGTTAGCTGTAGAAATAAACACAATGCATAGAACACTAAAAGAATAATACAGAGCATATAAGATAAAAGAACAGGTATGATACATCACGCAAGTCCTTCCTCTGGGTTTGGTTCTGTATGTTGGCTGGGCTCCAGGACAAAGAGAAGAGGATGTCATAATGGGCCCTCACATTTTAAAGCACTCACAGCCACAACCCACACAACCACCCTCTGCCCACCTTTGTAGACTTCTGTCCAATGAGAAGCTATAAGGGGCTGTTCTTCCTAATCACCAGAAAGCATGTTATTACCATGAACATCCTCCAGGAAACATGTTACCGTCTTGAACAAGGGGGCAGCATTACTCTTTGAACACCTGCCTTGACCCAGGTCAACATTCCTGTCCATGTCTGGTTCCTTTTGATGTCGTTGCAAGTCAGGAAATCAGTCATTTTAATTGTCACTTCCAGGCCCGGATTTACTCCCTTTGCCGCCCCAAGGCCAGGTCCTTCAATGCGGCCCCCCCCCCACACACACACACACACACACACCACACCATCATTCTTGTCCTTTATCGATGACTGCTACAATAGATCAATTAAAAACATATCTCCACTATATACTCCCCCCCTATCATCTCTATATACACCCCTCTATCGTCTCTATATACTCCCCTCTATCGTCTCTATATACATCTCTCTATCATCTCTATATACACCCATCTATCATCTCTATATACAGGTATACAGGCAGGCTAGGACGGTATACAGGCAGGCCAGGACTGTATAAAGGCAGGCTAGGACGGTATATAGGCAGACTAGGACGGTATATAGGCAGGCTAGGACGATATACAGGCAGGCTAGGACGGTATACAGGCAGGCTAGGACGGTATACAGGCAGGCTAGGATGGTATACAGGCAGGCTAGGACGATATACAGGCAGGCTAGGACGGTATACAGGCAGGCTAGGACGGTATACAGGCAGGCTAGGACGGTATACAGGCAGGCCAGGACGGTATACAGGCAGGCTAGGACGGTATACAGGCAGACTAGAACGATATACAGGCAGGCTAGGACGGTATACAGGCAGGCTAGGACGGTATACAGGCAGGCTAGGATGGTATACAGGCAGGCTAGGACGGTTATACAGGCAGGCTAGGACGATATACAGGCAGGCTAGGACGATATACAGGCAGGCTAGGACGATATACAGGCAGGCTAGGACGGTATATAGGCAGACTAGGACGGTATACAGGCAGGCCAGGACGGTATACAGGCAGGCTAGGACGGTATATAGGCAGGCTAGGACGGTATACAGGCAGGCTAGGACGGTATACAGGCAGGCTAGGACGGTATACAGGCAGGCTAGGACGGTATACAGGCAGGCTAGGACGATATACAGGCAGGCTAGGACGATATACAGGCAGGCTAGGACGGTATACAGGCAGGCTAGGACGGTATACAGGCAGGCTAGGACGGTATACAGGCAGGCTAGGCTCTAGCCTAGGGGAGAGAGAGAGAGAAGGTGATGATCATGAGGAAGAGAGGGGGAGGGAAGAAGGTGCATAGCACAAAGGGGTGGGAACAGAGAGGGGGGTTATTCTGGGGGTCTCACTCATCAATTATGCTCTCCCATTCAGGCTGGTCTCCCCCAGGGCTGTGGCAGCCATTGTTTGAAAACAGAACTCCTCTCACAGCACAGTACAGTGCATTGCATGCATGTGGCTGGAGTGTGGGCGGGCACAAATGGGAGGCGGAGTATTGGATTGGACAAGCAGTGCAGTGAGGGAGGGGTTAGGAAGACAGTGGAGACAGAACACAGCCCGACTCCTGCACAAGCTGGCTTTCCACGCTCTCACTATATCACTGTGACAGGATGCCAGAGGCTGTGGAGCGCCGGAACTAGAGGGGAATAGTTATCCTTGATCTCCACTCCATACAAGTCTTGCTGCCTGGGGGAGAAGCCGCTCCTCCCGCAGCTGCCCACAGACTCCGCCCCCTGCTCTCCTTTCTAGTCAGAACAGCTTGTTTATCCTCATCCCCACCCTGCTCATACAGAGCTCCGAATGATGTTAGTGCAGGGGGGCGGCCGCAAAAGCCGAGAAGTCGCCGCAGGAGCGGCGCCGCCCCTGCACCACTGCCGCCCCGAGGCCTGGCCTCGGTGGCCTTGTGGGAAATCCGGCCCTGGTCACCTCACCAGGAGGCCTTAGCTGATGCTCCTCTACCCCCCATTCATCACATCAGGAGGCCTATGTGAGAACATCCTTCAGGAGATGAATTCCCATTTGCGACCCCTTGTTACAAACACCCTGCTGTGTAATATTCACCTGGTGCTTCCAAATGACCTCCAGCAGGCCATATGGCTCTGTGATAACCAGAGTGTAAAATTCATAAATATCTGATATTAACCATGTTGTGCCTTCCAACAGCTCCCTTTGTAGTCAAGGGAACAGTGATTGTTTGTTGTGGTCTGTCCAGGATTTCTGAGCTGAGAGTTTGATTGATTCCCCCTGCCCCTGGAAATAGCTTCCAGAGCATAGGAAGTTAGATTCAAATAATCAATTGAATATTTATCATCCCCCAGCCAATCCCTTGGAAGGTGCATCGAAAAGGTGGCTGAGAAAGTGATAAATGTGCAGGAGGTCTGAGCAGATGGTTCTTTCCTCTCCGGGGAGAGTTTGTCTCCTGGGAGGGGTTTCTGCCTCTGGGAAAAAGCACTACTGAGATAATAGAATGCAGTTTGGGCCTCAGCAGGATCTGGGCTGAGGGCCTATGGAAGATTGCTACAGCATTATAAAGAAGAAGTATTTACTGCACAGGAGCATGTAAATGTGTACTGGTGAAATAGAAAGTCCAAGGATTGTATGAGATAGAATCAGCAGTAAAACTCATTATATGCTACATTCTTTGTTTCATAGTGGGGGCAGGAATACTTATGGGGGCATCATTTGCTCAAGGGCACTGTGCTGAAGTTCTGGGCCTGGAGAAGGTGCTTGTTTTCTCCCTCATTGAAGATCTACCTGTGGATGCTGGGTGGCAGAGAGCTCCTGGGACACTGTGAGTAAAGACCTTGCTATGGACTGTTAGTTGTGCGAGTGCCAGTGGTGGGGTCATAGATATACTGGCCATTCCCTGCTACCCCTAGAAAAGTTGCTATTTGAAGATTAGTGAGAATTGTATCCTTCCATTATTGCTATTGATCATTTTGAAATATTCTGTGACCCTAAATCCCTCTCCTTTTAAAGCTTCAGCAATAAATGCTAAAAAGACATCCCCTACTAGACTGAGCCTGAATTGTCGGCTTTCATGGATCTGCGTGTGTACCTGGCAACCTCTGCACTATATTGGGAGACCTTGGTACATTCTCAGCAGCCCCTTCAGGGGTAAGAGCTACAATATTCAATAGAGATTGCTGTTTGTTTAGGCATATGCTAAAGATTCAATACCCTTGACACCAGGGGCGTTGCTAAGTTTACAAAAGATCTGGGGCTAGAGCCCATAGCAGCGTAGTAAAGAAAGTCATACACATGTATATACAGTACTATACGTGTGTGTATATATACCCAGAGAGCCCCCCACTTACATCAGGGTCCCCAGAGAGCCCCCCACTTACATCAGGGTCCCCAGAGAGCCCCCCTTACATCAGGGTCCCCAGAGAGCCCCCCCTTACATCAGGGTCCCCAGAGAGCCCCCCCTTACATTAGTGTCCCCAGAGAGCCTCCTCCTTACATCAGAGTCCCCAGAGAGCCTCCCCCTTGCCACAGGGTCCCCAGAGAGCCCCCCACTTACATCATGTTTCTCAGAGAGCCCCCCCTTACATTAGGGTCCCCAGAGAGCTTCCCCCTTAAATCAGGGTTGCCAGAGAGCCTCCCCCTTAAAATCAGCATCCTAAGAGACCCTCCCCCTTAAAATCAGGGTCCACAGAGACCTTCCCCTTTGCATCAGGGTCCCCAGAGAGCCCCCTATTTACATCAGGGTCCCCAGAGAATGTCCCCTCCCCTTGAGGACCCCTGCAGAGACTCGGGGCTATGGGCCCCAGATTCGGGGCTATAGCCCCAAAAGCCACCCCCTAGCGACGCCACTGCTTGACACACTGAACCCACCTTTGTAATGATTTCTTGTCTTGGTTCTGACAAGTAGGATATATTTCTGTGGATAAATGATGGAACTGCCCAGCAAGTTATTGTGACTGAGTTTGATTGCAGGTTTGTACATAATTGAGGGCCCGAATGACAATTGTACATTAGGAACCACAGTGCACACAAGGTGAATATTTGCTATGTTATACCCATGTTGAATAACTTAGGGCATTGTGGTTATGCCCTTTTCATCTAGATATGGCAACTTAAGAGGTTGTACAACCCTAGTTTATGACTTGGAAAAGGGAGGCATATGCACTGCCCGCATTATACCGTTCATGAGCTATTTGCCATTATGGAATTGTCAGGACTTGGATCACCTGCTGGTGGCACTGTGGTTCCCAGAGCCAAAGGATGCAATTCCAGTTTCACAAGTGGGTGTCTCCCAGCCAGCAGATCCCAGTAATTAGGCTTCACCTGATGCTGGCTGCTGGAAAGGTATATAACCATTCCCTTAAAGCATTTGTTAACCCCAAAAAAATAATAAATAAAGATCCTGTTCCTTTAAAGCATGTTATACAGCACAGTGCTTGTGTTGTGTAATTTGGCCTCCTGTAACACCTGAAATACCTGGCTGATCCTGCCAGTTTCTACCCTCCCCTCTGCAAACTGACCACGGTTTATCATGGTTGCTGAGCCCTGGCACCGTGGTCAGAGTACATGCCGCTGCTATCTGCAGCTCTCCCTGTGTCTCCTCTGTCCTCCTCCCCCCTCCCATCTCTGCCTCTCAGCTCTCACTATTGCTGATCTGTTCCCCTCCCCCCACTGCTTCAAAACTAACTGATCTGTATATCATTCCCTCTGTCAGATAAAAGCTGCATCCTAGTGCCTGTGCTTTAAAAAAAAAAAAAGAACGATTTCTACCTGTTTCAACAGTGTCTTGCAGCGATCACATGACTTCTGGCTCTCTGCTCCACTCCTCCCCTCCTCCCTGTCTGATGTCAGCAGGGGAATCTCGGCCCCGCCCACTGGAGATATTAGACAGGGAGAGCAGACAGCCTGGAGTCATCTTATCGCTGAAAGACGCTGTTAAAACAGGTAGAAATCTTTTTTTTTTTTATAAAGCACAGGAACTAGGATGCAGCTTTTTACAGACAGAGGGGATGATATAAAAATGAGATAGTGGCTTAAAACCACTTTAACTTTCATCTGTGCCTTGACATTCTGCCTGTGAGCCACATTCCTGCCTGAGCCTGTATCCTGTACCTTGCATCCAGTACCCTGTATCCCGTTACCCCCTCTCTGCTCTCCTGGTTCCAATTTCTAGTCCTGATCATGCCCTGTTTATGTCAGCTTCCCTCCAATTGTATATAGTGTATTAAAATTAGGGCTTCACTTTTATTCTACTTTTTTTCCACTCTGTTTATGGTCTGTTGGTAATGGATGGGTGATGTGTGCATTAATAAACTTTATTTTAACCACTCAGTCTGATTCCATGTTCCTTAAATGTAGTCCACCAATCTGATCATTCTTGTTACCGCTGGATACCTGCATTCAGTATTTCTTACAAGAATTCTAGATTGACACTCTAATATTTGCATTAACCACTTGCCGACCGCCGCACACAGATGTACGTCGGCAGAATGGCACATGCAGGCAAATGGGCGTACCAGTACGTTCCTTTGAATTAGCCACCTTATGGGCCGTGCGTGCCCACCGCGGGAGCGTACCCACCGTGGGAGCGTGCCCGCTGGGTCCCGCAAACTCGATGTTCGCCGGCGGCCCGCGATTGCGGTGAGGAGAGGCAGAACGGGGAGATGCCTATGTAAACAAGGCATTTCCCTGTTCTGCCTAGTAACATGACAGGGATCTACTGCTCCTTGTCATCAGGAGCAGTGTTCTCTGTCATGTTGTAGTGAGCCCATCCCCCTAGAGTTAGAAAACCTCCCTAGGACACACTTAACCCCTTGATCGCCCCCTAGTGTTTAACCCTTTCCCTGCCAGTGTCATTTATACAGTAATCAGTGGCTATTTGTAGCTCTGATCGCTGTATAAATGACATTGGTCCCAAAATAGTTTCAAAAGTGTCCGATGTGTCCGCCATAATGTCGCAGTCCTGATAAAAATCGCAGATCGCCACCATTACTAGTAGAAAAAAAACAATAATAAAAATGCCATAAATCTATCCCCTGTTTTGTAGACGCTCTAACTTTTGCGCAAACCAATCAGTATAGACTTATTGTGATTTTTTTAGCAAAATAACGTAGAAGAATACATATCGGCCTAAACTGTGGAAGAAATTTTTTTTTATATATTTTTTGGGGGGATATTTATTATAGCAAAAAAGTAAAAAATATTGCTTTTTTTTCAAAATTGACGGCATTTTATGTTTATAGCGCAAAAAATAAAAACCGCAGAGGTGATCAAATATCATCAAAAGCTCTATTTGTGGGAAAAAAAGGACGTCAATTTTGTTTGTATACAGCGTCGCACGACCGCGCAATTGTCAGCTAAATCGACGCAGTGCCGAATTGCAAAAAATGCTCTGGTCAAGAAAGGGGGTAAAAACTTCCGGGGCTGAAGTGGTTAAAGTCCCAGCAGAGGAGACACTAAAGATGTTGTACAATCCGCCTTATTGTTCAGTTCTATGTTAAAGGAGGATCAATCTGTTTGATGTTATATATGGAGGAGTGCTTTGATTTGTACCAAGGAGTGCTGTGAATATTGGGAGTGTGTATCTCACATACTATGTTTATTTTGTAGGACATCTTTGAGGTAGCTATTCCTTTAGGGCACTATGACCATTATGTTTGGGTGGATTTAGTAGTATACTGGGTGGTACAGGTATTGATATTTACATTTTGCCCCAAGGGGCCCGTTCACTCTAGAATCCAGTGTGGGAAAGCCGCATTCCAGTGAGGCTTCCTGCACCGCATTCAAATCACATTGCCTTTGCGATCAGCTGCAGGGTTCAGTGCAAAGTTAGCAGGTCGCAAAGACAGTGCATTTGCCTGCACTGGATTGCACTGGATCGCATGGTACAAAAGTACCATGCGATGCATTTGCTGTGCATTTCAAAAAGTAGTGCATGCTGAGTGTCTTATGGGATAAACAATCTATTTTTGACAAAATATGGTCCCCTTGGCTTGCCTGTTTTACAGACCCCAAATGAATAAAACTGACTTTATAGATAATCGATGGAGGATCCCCGATGGACTTACCTTTTCTTTCTTTCTCCTCTTCTCATTTCTTCTATTGCTCTTCTGATTCATGCTAGCCTTGGCACCATGCTTCAATGACTTTCTTTATCTTATTTTAGTTGCTCATGTTTGCATTTGGGGGTTAGAAGTCCCTAATGTGGGACCATCATGTTGTTGGGCAATGGAAGGTTTTCTGAAAGCTGTAGTCACTTGGGAAGGGTTTTTTAGATTTTTAGGCCAATTTACAGTGACTACGCTTTAGTGAGATCCTGATCTCAGGATCCTTATGTATCTTGTTTTCATATTCTGATTATCTGGATAATTGTCTGAATTGGGCTACCTCCCAATGTTTAAGGCGTTATTGATGACTCATACTTATGCCACATACACATGCTCGGAGATTCCGACAACAAAATCCATGGATTTATTTCCGATGGATGTTGGCTGAAACTTGTCTTCCATACACACGGTCACACAAACGTTGTCGGAAATTCCAAACGTCAAGAACACGGTGACGTCACAACGCATACGACGAGCCAAGAAAAATTAAGTTCGATAGTCAGTGCGGCTCTTCTGCTTGATTCCGAGCATGCATGGAATTTTGTGCATCGGAATTGTGTACACACAATCGGAATTTCTGACAACAAGTTTGGTTGTCGGAAAATTTGAGAACCAGCCCTCAAATTTTTGTTAGGAAAGAAGTGGCCTCTATGGTAAGTAACTAAGGTAAAGTAACTAAGGTAACTAAGGTAAACATACTGAAGACTTGTACCATCATCCAGGAATCTAGAGCTTCCAACTCCTTCAACTCAAATTTTTGTTGTCAGAAATTCCGACAGCAAATGTCCGATGGAGTCTACACACGGTCGGAATTTCCGACAACAAGCTACCATCGAACATTTGTTGTCGTAAATTCCGACCATGTGTATGCGGCATAAGTCTATAGCTCAATACGAGCTTTCTGTGTTTATATGTGCTTATGCCCAGGTTCCCATTCAGGGCCGTGTGGAAGGCCTACTCCGATTGCCAAGTTCTTTTGTTTCTCCCCCTCCCCATTTATGTACCACTTTTGTTACATGTACAGAGCACACGAGGACTGTTCACCACTCTGTTAAGTGATCACTTACTTCTTGTTCTCTTCAAACATATTAATAAAAAAACGATTGAAACAGAAAAAGTAGTGCATGCATGGGCTGATTTTAGCCCATTCAAAATGAATGAGCTGAAATTGCACTGCACAGAACAGCACTCCTGTGTGATTCCTATGTAATTACTAGTGTGAATGGGCCCTAAATCCATGTTGTCAATTTTAATTTAGAATTGTTGGTTTTGTATGGGCAGAGTTAAATCCACAATGGTTCTTTTATCGATAACGAATTAGAAGAATTAGGAAATTGATTATTACAACAGTTGTCCTATTTAGAGGATAGAGTATTATGTACAGCAATATTGTGGAATTTGGTGCTTTGGTGGACATATTTTTGTATACAATATTGAATGGTATAGACATTATATTTTACAAAGTAAGGCACCCACTCAACTGGGACATTTGATTTTACCATGGTCATGGCACATGCTTTTAGAGTTTTATATAAATAAAAAAGTATTTCAAAGGGGATCATGTTCCAGTCTTTTTCAGAAATTTCCTGTATATACTTTTTGCATATAATAAATCATGTTTTATTGTGTTGGGTTGATAAAAGTACATAGTTCAGGGATTTCGTAAGAGATATTCACTCTGTGGAGTGCTGCTCTAAACTCCACTCTTTCCTCCTTGGTCGGGGGTGGTAACAGGTGCCAGTGGCACTTAGGTGTTCAAAGGGGTAGATGGTACAAAAAAAGTGCAAATGCGGTATTTCAACATCATCTCTGTGCTTTACACAAAGTCCTGTGTTTGATCAGATATACTGTGTGTTTTATTTACCTCCTAGCTCCGGAGTCAGTGAGGGTCCAAATTCATCCAGCAGAATCTGATCCATCAGAACCCCACCTATAGAGAGGAATATAAAATGATGTGGATGTGAGTCATGTACAAACTACCCTCCACCAAACTACACATTAGAATTATGTCTAAATAGCAGAATATAAATTGATATCTATGTTACATTTATTTTGTTGGAGACATATGACCTGCGATCTGGATGTGCTGACATATACTGTAATTATCATATGAGCCCTTTTGAAATTGAATGCTATTAAATATAACATCTTCACTTCAGTTTGCAGCCAGACATGGTTTTCTATATCTGATCAAAAATAAACATAAGGGTTGCTTCTGTGTAATCTAACACTAAATTCCTAATGCAGCAATAACTGGTATGTGTGTGTATACAGTAGGTGACATTCAGAAGACAGAGCATGCTGCTCTAAGGCAGGGGCGGATCCGGGGGGGGGGAGACAATGGGGAAATGGGGAAACTTTCTGTCACACCATATTTGCGCAGCGGTCTTACAAGTGCACTTTTTTTGGAACAAATACACTTTTTTGAATTAAAAAATAAGACCACAGTAAAGTTAGCCCAATTTTTTTTTATACTGTGAAAGATAATGTTACGCCAAGAAAATTGATACCCAACATGTCACGCTTCAAAATTGCGCCCACTCGTGGAGTGGCGACAAACTTTTACCCTTAAAAATCTCCATAGGCGACGTCTGGTATGGATTTTAAGGGGAACTCCACAGCAACATTTTTTAAAAATTGGCGTGGGGTCCCCCCAAAATCCATACCAGACCCTTATCCGAGCATGCAGCCTGGAGGACTGGATGGGGGGGGCTCGTTCCTCCTGAACCATACCAGGCCACATGCCCTTAACATGGGGAGGGTGCTTTGGGGTCCCCCCCAAAGCACCTTATCTCCATGTTGACGGGGGCAAGGGCCTCATCCCCACAACCCTTGCCTGGTGCTTGTGGGGGGTCTGCGGGTGGGGGGTTTATCTGAATCTGGAAGCCCCCTTTCACAAGGGGGACCCCAGATCCCGGCTACCCCCTATGTGAATGGGTATCGGGTACACTGTTCCCCCTACCCCTAGTAAAAACCACAAAAGACAGTTTTAGACAATTCCTTTATTAAAAAAAAAAGTGTCCCGCGATGTACACCCATCGTAAATCACGCCGCCTGACGGACCTGAAAAATAGAAAAAAGAAAACGAAAAAAAAACTCCGCCTCCATGGGAGGGCTCCTGTCTACTGCTGACTTTTTGCTGCGACAGCTGTTATATAGGCAGAGGCGGGGCCACCCGCTGACGTAACCAGATGACCCCGCCCCCCCCTCTGCTCTGTGACAATGTCAGAGAATATTTTATCACAATTTTGATGGAAAACACAAAGTCTTCTCACCTGTCTGTGTGATCTCATCCAGAACCGCCAAAAAATTAGGATGAGGATGATATTTCTGTAACTCACAGAGACATTCCCAGAGTCCAATCACAGCTTCCCTTCCGCGATCCCGAATATCTTGTAACAAGGTGTGAGAGAAGGAAGACGAGTCTTTTTCCATTGATTCGTATTTCTGGAAAATAGATCTTATTATTGGTAAATGATCTTATTTTTGATATTTATGTTTCTTCATACAAAGTAAAAAACGATCCTGCTTGGTCTGGATCCTCTAGTCAGAAAAGGAAAACCTGTCCTAAGCCAGTTGTTCCTGAGTGCTATGCTTCTACACACCATCCTCACCCAAATTCTGTGGATGTAATAAGACACTACCAGAGCTGTGGGTCTGGGGCGCGCACCGCTGGCAACCCACTCCTGCTGTGATTAGACAAAGCGGGTCCGGCGGGCGCGATGGCCTGTCGGGACCCGCTAAACTTTTGCTAGAGAGGCAGAATGGCGGACTGCCTATGTAAACAAGGCAGACCGTCGTTCTGTCAGACAGGAAGAGAGAGATCTTGTGTTCCTCATAATCAGGAACACAGATGTCTGTCTTCCTCCAGGCAGTCCACCCCGACACAGAAATCACTCCCTAGGAACACAGTTAACCCTTTGATCGCCCCTGGTGACAGTGCATTTCTTTTAGCACTGATCACTGCATTTTACCACGTACACACGACTGGACTTTCCGGCAGAAAAGGTCAAACAGAATAATTCCATCGGACATTTCCATCGTGTGTGGGCTTCATCGGACTTTCTCTTTCGAAAATCCTAACGGACCTAGAAATAGAACAAGTTTTAAATCTTTCCGAAGGAATCAATTCCTATCGGGAAAACCGTTCGTCTGTATGCTATTCCGACGGACCAAAAACGACGCAAGGGCAGCTATTGGCTACTGGCTATTGAACTTCCTTTTTCTAGTTCCGTCGTACGTCATCGCGTTCTAAACGATCGGACTTTGGTGTGATCGTGTGTAGGCAAGTCCGTTTCAGCGGAACTGCGTCGGAACTCCATCGAAAAAAACGTCAGAGTTCATTCCAACGGAAGAAACGGTCGTGTGTACGCCGCATTAGTGTCACTGGTTCCCAAAAAGTGTCACTTATTGTCCAATTTGTCCGCCGCAATGCCGTAGTCCCGCTATAAGTCGCTGATCGCCGTCATTACTTGTAAAAAAAATAAATAAAAAAAAATGCCATAAAAATATCCCATAGTTTAAAGACGCTATAACTTTTGAGCAAACCAATCAATATACACGTATTGGGATTTTTTTTTACCAAAAATATGTAGCAGAATACATATTGGCCTAAATTGATGAAAATATTTTATTTTTTTCCCTTTTTCTTTATTGGGTATGTTTTATAGCAGAAAAATTGTCGCTCTTTTTTTGTTTATAACGCAAAAAATAAAAATCGCAGAGGTGATCAAATACCAACAAAAGAAAATTATATTTGTGAGAAAAAAAGCACATCAGTTTTGTTTGGGTACAGCGTCGCTCGACTGCGCAGTTGTCAGTTACAGTAACGCAGTGCCGTATCGCAAAAAATGGCCTGGTCATGAAGGGGGTAAAACCTTCCGGGGTTGAAATGGTTAAAGTGGTATTAAAAGCCCTTGTTTTTTTTTAATAACAAACATGTTCTACTTACCTGCTCTGTAGTGGTTTTGCACAGAGCAGCCCCAATCCTCATTTTCTCGGGGTCCCCCGGCAGGAATCCTAGCCCCTCCCCCTTGCCGAGTGCCCCATAGCAAGTCACCTGCTATGGGGGCATCATGCGTGCTCACTCCTGAACTGCCTCTGTATGTCCATAAGACACACAGAGTGTGGTTCAGTCCCACTCACCGTGATTGACAACAGTGGGAGCCTTAGCCTCCTGCTGCTGTGTCTCAGCCAATGAGGAGGGAGAGACCCGGGAGCTCTTGTGCACAATACTGGATCGAGATGGGGCTCGGGTAGGTATAGGGGGGGGGGGCTGGGGGGATGCTGCACACATGTTTTTTACCTTCAAGCATAGAATGCATGAAGGTAAAAAAACCTTTAGCCTTTAATATGAAGGGGGTGTAATGCTGATCACACATAACAGATTTAAAATTTTGTGTGATGTGACATCACAGGTTGAGCACAGAGAATGCTGGGTAAGTGTCACCTCACTGGTCACCAGCAGCTTTCCCATCAGCTGTGGAGAATCTTTTAGCAAAACTCTTGAATACTTTAGTGAATTCTTTGAATACTACTAGACAGTGGTGGCTGGTGCTCCAAATTTTTGGGGGGCGCAAACAAACTGAAAAATTCTGAAAAATACTGAAAAAACCCCATCAATTTCAGCCTCACTGTGCCCATCAAATGCAGCCACTGTGTCATCAATTGCAGCCACTGTGCCCATCAAATGCAGCCACTGTGTCATCAATTGCAGCCACTGTGCCCATCAAATGCAGCCACTGTGTCATCAATTGCAGCCACTGTGCCCATCAAATGCAGCCACTGTGCCCATCAAATGCAGCCACTGTGTCATCAATTGCAGCCACTGTGCCCATCAAATGCAGCCACTGTGTCATCAATTGCAGCCACTGTGCCCATCAAATGCAGCCATTGTGCCCCATCAAATGCCGCCACTGTGCCCATCAAATGCAACCATTGTGCCCCATCAAATGTCGCCACTGTGCCCATCAATTGCAGCCATTGTGCCCAATCAAATGCTGCCAATGTGCCCATCAAATGCAGCCATTATTCCCCCATAAATTGCTGCCACTGTGCCCATCAAATGCAGCCATTATGCCCCATAAATTGCAGCCACTGTGCCCATCAAATGCAGCCATTGTGCCCCATCAAATGCAGCCACTTTGCCCATCAAATGCAGCCACTGTGCCCATCAAATGCAGCCACTGTGCCCATCAAATGCAGCCACTGTGCCCATGAAATGCCACCACTGTGCCCATGAAATGCAGCCACTGTGGCCATGAAATGCTGCCATTGGGCCCCATCAAATGCAGCCACTGTGACCCACGAAATGCCGGCATTGTACCCATCAAATGCTGCCGTTGTGCCCCATCAAATGCAGCCACTGTGACCCATGAAATGCCCCCATTGTGCCATCAAATGCTGCCATTGTGCCCATCAAATGCAGCCACTGTGCCCATTAAATGCCGCCATTGTGCCCCATCAAATGCAGCCACTGTGACCCATGAAATGCCGCCATTGTGCCCATCAAATGCCCCCACTGTGCCATCAAATGCCGCCATTGTGCCCATCAAATGCAGCCACTGTGCCCATTAAATGCCGCCATTGTGCTCCATCAAATGCAGCCACTGTGACCCATGAAATGCCGCCATTGTACCCATCAAATGCCGCCATTGTGCCCCATCAAATGCAGCCACTGTAACCCCCGCCCGCTCGCTGTCTGACCAGCAATTACCCCATCTTGGTGGCGGGTCAGGCAACGGTGAGCTGTGTCCTCCATGTATCTCTTCCTGCTTCCTGCTAGGCGACCAATAATAGCACCTGTCCTTTCAGCCAATCAGGTGACGGGTATCAGACCCGTGCCACCTGATTGGCGGAGAGGTGGTTCAGTGTATTCATTTGCTTTTCTAACATCTGGGTGGACTCTGAGTGTAATGCTCTGCGCTGCGAGTCCACCTATTTTGAAGCCTATTAGAGCCTATGGCTCTAGTCAGGTGCTTAACCACTTGCTTACTGGGCACTTAAACCCCCTCCTGTCAAGACCAATTTTCAGCTTTCAGCGCTGATGCACTTTGAATGACAATTGCGCGGTCATGCTACACTGTACCCAAATGACATTTTTATCATTTTGTTCCCACAAATCAAGCTTTTTTTTGGTGGTATTTGATCACCTCTGCGGTTTTTATTTTTTGGCTGAGAGCTGATCACAAGATAAGGGTCCGGGATCAACCCCTTACTCGGATCTGTGATCACCCAAGTCTCAGTGACTCGGTGATCACAGCGCGTGCCGCATGCGACCTGCAGGGCGCGCGCAGGGAGCGTACAAAGGGGAGGCCGTCATATGACGGCCTCCCAGAAATTCAGGTCCGCACTGTGGCTGTCATTCGGCTATAGCGCGGGCAGCAAGTGGTTAAAAAAAACACCCCCGCCGCTGGAATTCAGGCGCCCAGTGTCGGCAGCGGCCATGGATAGATTCATGCAATCCATTCTACAGAGAGGGGGGTGGCTGGAGAAAGGGGGCGGCGCCCGTGCCCATCCTAAACTGCATGTCCAGCTAAAACATTATATTAAATGTTAGATAAAATTTGGAAGGATTAGAACTCCTGTGAGGTTTTTATTATGATCAGGGGCTCCTTTAGAGAGATTTTACTGTCACCAGACAGAAAGTAAAGGAAATTCTGTCACCAGGCCACTTACAGGTTTGCCCTTATTTCCTATCTGGTAAATCTAGTCACCAGGATGGGAAATCTCTCTAACTTGGGATTGCACTAAAAAAACTAAACAGGGGCTCCAATCTGGAAATACCCTTTGATCTACTGTTACTGTATACTACTGGTCCCAGAGTCACTTAGGCTAGAACTTTCAGAGTTTGGAGAATCAGGAACATGGGGGTCAGTGTGATTGCCTCAACTCTACCTAGTTTTATGAAGAGTTCCCCTTTAGGGCTCATGCACATAAAGGTTTGCAAGTGTAAATCTCCTCCAATGTTAAAAAAATATTTTTTTTACTGTGTCCGGGGAGCCACATGTGGGTCATTTAGCCAGCCATAGAAGTAAAGGGCTTACGTGGCCGCACTCAGGTAAATGTAGATGATTATTTGCATTGCCATTTACCCACACATGTGTAGGCCATATTCCCCAAATGAGGACGTTTTGTGTTCAGAAAACACATCATAGAAGCATACACGTGTAAATGCCACTGAACAAAAGCATCAGTGTTTATTAAAGTACGGCTGTGTACACCACTGTGACTGACTGTATGTGCCTCCTACAGATCCTTGGGAGGAGAAAAATGCTGGGAGGTTTACTCTGGAGAATACAAACATCTGTGTGCATGAGCCCTTATCTATATACAGTGGAACCTTGGTTTAAGAGTAACGCGGGTAACGAGCGTTTTGAAAGACGAGCAACTTTTTTTTTAAATTCTGACTCGGTTTACGAGTGTTGTCTCGCAAAACGAGCAGGATTCAAGCATATTGGGGGTGCAATACTGCATTTGGCCAGAGGTGCGGGGGGCGCCGGGACACTCGGAACGGTTCGGAGCCGTTTGGGAATACTCGGATTGACTCGGAAATTCTCGGAAACACTCGGAAATACTCCGTTCCCAAGTGTTTCCGAGGCTTTCCGAGTTCAGCTGAGCTGCCCCCAATTGTTTCCGAGACTCTCCGGTGCCCCCCCCACCTCTGCCCCATGCGGTATTGCATGTAATAGAAGTCAATGTGGAACTAATTATCTTCATTTCCATTGACTTCTATGGGGAAACTCATTTTCATATGCGAGTGCTTTGGATTACAAGCATTCTCCTGGAACGGATTATGCTCGTAATCCAAGCTTCCACTGTATACTGTATTTTGCTGTAGGTAATTTAAAAATATATTTTTCTTACCTCTGTGTTTAACACTTTGCGAGATTTTAGTTCTACCAGGACAGAATGAGGATCCAAGTTCTCCAGGATGTAGATCAGATCATCTCTGTAATACTCGTATATCCTCCTCAGTGATGGGTCCTCATACTCAGCCAGCTGATGGAGGAGCCTCTCGATTTTTTTTAGGATCCAAAGTTTCTATAAGAAGATCTCTTATAAATATTACTTTCAAATTTTTCTCTTCTAATACTCAAAATATACTGACATGTGGGAGTGCTGAACACAAGAGGTGAGGCAAAATATTAAAATGATATTTATTTTTGTTAAGGTTTTCAAAGAAAAATGTGCCAACACAAGCGGAGTTCCACCCAAAAGTGGAACTTCCGCTTTAAGCACTCCTCGACCCCTGACATGCCACATTTGACATGTAATTTTTTTGAGGGGGGGGTTAATCTTTCTGACACTTTGCGAAGATACTCCTTTCCATTCTGTGGATTACAAATATTACTTCACAAAAGTCTGAGTACTCAAACACAGGATTTAAAGGGCCCTAACGTTGGCAGACTGTGTGTGTGTGTGAATAGAATTCTTCCCACTGGCCAGTGGTTAGCTAGAACCTACAAGATCTAGATTGGCTTTTATAGTCAGTAATATCACTTGTGGGTAATTGTTAAACATTATGTTTGTATTGTGCAACTGACAGTTTCATTCACCACTCGTTCAGTGCATTTCAGCCTCCCACTGGCGGTTAAAGTGAATGAACACCAATCCTGTTTTAATTTGCTGAGCGGTTGCACTATATCATTGAATTTAATATTGGTATTCTCTTAATCAGTTTATCTCTTTTCAGGGCTTATTGCTAGTTCTAATAAAGCCCAGCTAAAAGTTTAAATGGTGTATTGGTATTACTTGGATCCAGGTGAGGGTGAGTCATCTGACCAATAGACAGACAGAAGACCCATTACTTGCGGGGGTAGGGCTACACGTGGGGGCTCGTCTGGGATACCTTCTGGTCCCTGTCACAGAGTGATGACTACCTCTACCAGCCAAGTCATCATGATGGACCATGCGGGGGTATCGCTACACGTTGTATAGAGCAGCCCTATGTGTTAAATATGCCAAGTATGCCTCATTCCTTTTACTGATATTTTTTCTTATACTGCAACTTAGTGATAACACTAATGTAACATGAGCTATAGATACAGTATTATTATTAGGGAGACCCAGAGGCTTTAAAATTTTTTCAACTGTTCCTTCAATGCTTGAAAGGTTAAGAAAATCAGGTTAGCATTATGCTGATCACATTCACATCTATATCTAAAATATGTGAAATACATAATAATAATAATAATAATAATAATAATAATATAGGACAATAAAAGCTCCCTCAACTTTCCCTTAAAATTTTGTTTAAAAAAATTGGTGGAATTTGAGTAAATATATGCACCTTGGGTAAAAACCCTGATAAACAGACTCCATAATTTATCTTTTAAATTTTACAAACTGTCATTATTTAATTGGACATGAATTCATCCATTCATTATTAGGTGCTTTATATACTTAGTTATATTTGCCTAAAATGAGCACATACAGTAAATTAATAAACAGTGATTGATCTCTGATTATCAGTAGAGGCGACTCCTGCCTACCTCTTTTCCTGTGACGGGACTTCATCTTGTCAGTTGTTGTGAATGATATTACAGCAGAAATCCGGCCATTGCCCCACACACCTAGACACACCGACGCCATCATTAATAGGACTTTACAATATAACAAATCTTTATTTATTAGCCTATTATATTATTAAATTTGTGATTTTTTTTTTTTTTGAAGATAAAAATAACTTTTTTCAAGAAAACAACAACTGGATCTCCTGTTACTTCATCATAACATACATTACATATTCTTAGCAGTCAGAGGGTTCTGTAGGAACATGGATGTAGTCAAAATATATGAACAACTTTATAAACTCTATATATACACAGCATCAATAGCAAGAGATCATGTTGTAGTATCATCCCAATCCAACTACAAAAGTGCCCCCCCAAACTCTTTAAAATCTTTTATTTATTAAAGGCAAACAACAACCTCTGCCCACAGTCAATGGTTTTGAAACTTATGTAGAAGGTAAGGTTACAAAGTATAAGTAAAGATTAGAAAGTGGAGTTAGCAAATGTGTGTTATTCAGATATAATAACTGCCAACACCTATCATACTTGGCAAAAATAGGGTTTTAACACCTTTGCGCCGACCGTATGCAAATTTACGTTCATGTCTTGAAGGGGTTATCTGCAGCTGCAGGCATCACCCCAGTACCATTTTTTAGAGTGGGCGGTTAGCTCTTTAGTGATAACAACTGATGCAGCTACAAGCCGATCGGCTGTTATCCTAAAGGAGTGGGAGGGAACGTCCCCCCCATCACAACCTTCCGCCGCTCTTCCTGGGCCTCCTATCCCACTGGGAGACCCAGGACATTCGGCGTGTCCGTCGCCTAGGCTGAGACCCGAAAAAAAGCCAGATTCGGCTCTGATCGGGTCTCTGATGTAAAATCCCAGAAGCGACATCACTTCTGGTTTACTCAGCTGCCAATGGCGCCGATTTAAAAAAAAAGTGAGAGTATTCAGAAAAGCAGATTTTGGCATTCTGAATATTTTTAAGTGCAAAGGAGGGATTTGGGGTCTTTTAGACCCCCGATCCCTTCATAAAGAGTACCTGTTACCACCTATTACTGTCACAAGGGATATTTAGATTCCTTGTGACAGCAAAAAAAGTGATCAGAATTTTTTTTTTTAAAGGGACAATGTAAAAAAAAAAAAAATAATATGAACAAGTAAATGATCCCTTAAAGACTGCTGCTGATGCAGTGCCAGGCTCCACCTCCATGCTGACACAATCCTCCTCTTCCTCCTCCCCCTCTTCCTGTGTGATCGGTGGGCACGCAGAAACACTGTCTGGATAAAGGGGGCCTTGATAGCTAAGGAAGTCCTCCTCTTCCTGCCTCAAGTGCCCTGTCCATTATTCCACGCAGCGTGTGCTCCAACGGGTGGACAACGGGGACAGTGTCACTGATGCATGCACTGTCACTGCTCACCATCCTCGTGGCCTCCTCAAATTGTGACAGGACAGTGCATGCATCCCTGATCATGGCCCACTGGCATGGGGAAAAAAAACCAAGTTCCTCTGACCCTGTCCTAGTGCCATAGTTGCACAGGTACTCATTGATGGCCCTCTACTGCGTGTGCAGCCACTGCAGCATGGCCAGCGTTGAGTTCCACCTGGTGGGCATGTCACAGATTAGTTGGTTCTTGGGCAAGTTAAATTCCTTTTGGAGGTCAGCCAGCCCAGCACTGTAAGCCCGGGTACATGCCCAAGAACCGCTGCACCACCAAGTTAAGGGCGTGAGCCAAACAGGGCCCATGGGTCAGTTGTCCCTGTCGGAGGGCGGAGAGGAGGTTGGTGCCATTGTCGCAAACCACCATACCTGCCTTAAGCTGGTGTGGCGTCAACCACCTCTGAACCTGCCCCTGCAGAGCTGACAGAATATCTGCCCCAGTGTGGCCCCTGTCCCCCAAGCACACCAGCTCAAGCACCGCATGGCATCTTTTGGCCTGCGTGCTTGCGTAGCCCCTTGAACGCCTACGGAGCACCGCTGGTTCCGAAGACAAATCAGCACAGGAAGAGGCCATGGAGGAAGAAGAAGTGGAGGGGGTGGAGGAGAGAAGTGTGACAGAATCACCACTAGTAGTATTTTGGAGGCGTGGTGGCGGAACAACCTCCAACACTACTGCACCCTGTCCTGCATCCTTCCCAGCTGCCACAAGAGTCACCCAGTGCGCGGTGAAAGATAGGTAACTTCCCTGTCCATACCTGCTGGACCATGAGTCAGCGGTAATATGCACCTTGCCGCTGACCGCCCTGTCCAGCGAGGCCAAGACATTGCCTTCCACATGCCGGTAGGGAGCCGGAATCGCCTTCCGTGAGAAAAAGTGGCGTTTGGGAACCTGCCACTGAGGATCCGCACATTCCACAAACTCACGGAAGGGGGCAGAGTCTACCAACTGAAAAGGCAGCAGTTGAAGTGCTAGCAATTTAGCCAAGCTAGCATTCAACCGCTGGGCATGTGGATGGCTGGGAGCGAACTTCTTTCGGCGGTGCAGCAGCTGGGGCAGGGAAAATTGCCTGGTACAATGTGACGTCGGTGTACCGATAGCAGATTGCCCGCAAGTACTTGACTGTGACACACCGAATTCTACACCTTCATTCCTCTCAGTGCAGGTCTCAGAGAGGACTGAAGGTATAGTGGGGTTGGAGATCCCAGCTGATGAGGAGCAAGGAGAGGTCCTCTTTGTTCTTTGGTGTGGGTCTTTTAGGTACGCTTGCCAATGAACTGCATGGCCCCTGGAGGGCATTCTGCCCCGTTGGTGATGTGCCTCCTCCTCCTCTCTCCTATCAGGCACCCACGTACCCACGTGGAGTCAGTGACCTCATCATCCCCTCACTCCTCATCACTGGAGCAAAGCTGACAGTATGCTGCAGCTGGGGGAACATGACTGCCAGATTGCTGTCCTTCTTGGGCACCCCATCTCTCTGGGCTCACGTTACTGCCCCACTCTAGCTGGGTATCATCATCGGAGCCTTCAAAACGCTGGGCATCCTCCTAGAGCATGTACCCAACACTGTGGTCAAACAGTTCAGGGGACTCCTCAGGAGGACATGGTGGAGCTAGGGAAGGAGTGACTGATGCCATTGAGCCGAGGGAAGAGGCCACGTTGGCAGCTGCTTTGCCAGGCAAAGTACCCTGGGTGAGAGAGGATGAGGAGGATGAGGACCGCTTGGTCATCCACTCTACAAAGTCTTCCGAATGTTGCGGCTCAACACGGCCAGCTGCCGAAAAAAAGGACAAGCGTGTCCCACGGCCACGTGCTGATGAGGATGCACCATCTCCACGACCAGCACTGTTGCCTCTAGACACAGAGCCTGCTTGCCCTCTTTTATTGGCTTGTGACTGTCTGCCTCTCTTTGTTGGCCTTCCAGACATACTAATGGCCTGCAGTGAGATGTAGCTGCACAAAGCTGGGATGTATATATACTGTATATACTAATACTGCAGCTAGCAGAATCAACTGCCTGCCTGTAGTATTATTAGAATGAGAACACCAGCAATTGTCTTCAGGTAGCTTTAGGTGCACACTGTGCAGAGGACACAGTACACCAACTGTAAATACTGTAGCTGCCTGCCTGTGGTATTAATACAGGATCAGAAGAACACCACCAGTTTTATTCAGGTAGCTTTAGGTGCACACTGTGCAGAGGACACGGTACACTAACTGTAAATACTGTAGCTGCCTGCCTGTGGTATTAATACAGGATCAGAAGAACACGACCAGTTTTATTCAGGTAGCTTTAGGTGCACACTGTGCAGAGGACACAGTACACTAACTGTAAATACTGTAGCTGCCTGCCTGTGGTATTAATATGGGATCAGAAGAACATCACCAATTTTCTTTAGGTAGCTTTAGGTGCACGCTGTGCAGAGGACGCACTACACTAACTTGTAAATACTGCAGCTGCCTGCGGTACTGTACTAATAGGATCAGAAGAACACCACTAATTTTCTTCAGGTAGCTTTAGGTGCACACTGTGCAGAGGACGCACTACACTAACTTGTAAATACTGCAGCTGCCTGCGGTAGTGTACTAATAAAATCAGAAGAGCACCACTAATTTTCTTCAGGTAGCTTTAGGTGCACAATGTGCAGAGGACGCACTACACTAACTTGTAAATACTGAAACTGCCTGCGGTACTGTACTAATAGGATCAGAAGAACACCACTAATTTTCTTCAGGTAGCTTTAAGTGCACACTGTGCAGAGGACGCACTACACTAGCTTTTAAATACTACAGCTGCCTGCGGTACTGTACTAATAGGATCAGAAGAACTCCACAAATTTTCTTCAGGTAGCTTTAGGTGCACACTGTGCAGAGGATGCACTACACTAACTGTAAATACTGTAGCTAATAGGACTAATAGGATCAGAAGAACACCAGCAATTTTCTTCAGGTAGCTGTAAATACTGTAAAAACACCTGCCTGCCTGTCAGTAGTAGGAAGAGAATAACAGGAACGGATCTAGCTAAACTGAATACAGTGTATATATATATATATATATATATATATATATATATATATATACACAACACCTAGATTGTTTATATATACACAATACACTGTAAGTGCAGCTAACTGACTCGCCTGCCTACTCTAACTTAAATCAAATGACACTGTCTCTCTGTCTATCTCTCTCTCAACGCCGGAACACACTACACAGGGCCGCCGTGCAGGAGGCCTTATATAGTGTGGGGCATGCACTAAACCCCCTGAGCCATAATTGGCCAAAGCCACCCTGGCTTTGGCCAATTACGGCTCTCTGTACAGACGGCGCTGTTATTGGCCAAGCATGTGGGTCATAGTGCATGCTTGGCCAATCATCAGCCAGCAATGCACTGCGATGCCGCAGTGAATTATGGGCCGTGACTCGAATTTGGCGTGAACGGCCCATATCGTTCGTAATTCGGCGAACGGACGAACACACGATGTTCGAGTCTTATATGACACAGGCAGACAGTAGACGCAGTGGCGTTGTTAGGTGGGTGCGGGGGGTGCGGGCCGCACCGTGTGACACCCGCCAGAGGGGTGACACCTGTAGGTAGCGGCACACACCGCTACACTGCCCGCTGCGGCTTGTGCTGTGTCCCTCAGCACAGCGGACTGAAGCCGCCTCCCCCTCCTCTCTGTTTACTTCACACAGGAGGAGGAGGAGCCCGAGGGACACACACGGCTGTGTGCATCTGTCCACGTTGTTCTGAGGTCTGTAAACTTTATGCATTACATACAGTATGTGGGTGGACATGTGCAGGGGGATTCTATACTAATGGGGGGCGCTGCACAGAGGGGGATTCTATACAAATGGGGGGCTCTGCACTGAGGAGGATTCTATACTAATGGGGGGCTCTGCACTGAGGGGGATTATATACTAATGGGGGGCGCTGCACTGAGGGGGATTCTATACTAATGGGGGGCGCTGCACTGAGGGGGATTCTATACTAATGGGGGGCGCTGGACTGAGGGGGATTCTATACTAATGGGGGGCGCTGCACTGAGGGGGATTCTATACTAATGAGGGGCGCTGCACTGGGGGGATTCTATACTAATGGGAGGCTCTGCACTGGGGGGATTCTATACTAATGGGGGCTTTGCACTGGGGGGATTCTATACTAATGGGGGGCTCTGCACTGAGGGGGATTCTATACTAATGGGGGCTCTGCACTGAGGGGGATTCTATACTAATGGGGGCTCTGCACTGGGGGGATTCTATACTAATGGGGGGCTCTGCACTGAGGGGGATTCTATACTAATGGGGGCTCTGCACTGAGGGGGATTCTATACTAATGGGGGGCTCTGCACTGAGGGGGATTCTATACTAACGGGGGCTCTGCACTGAGGGGGATTCTATACTAATGGGGGGCGCTGCACTGAGGGGGATTCTATACTAATGGGGGGCGCTCCACTGGGGGGATTCTATACTAATGGGGGGCGCTGCACTGGGGGGATTCTATACTAATGGGAGGCTCTGCACTGGGGGGATTCTATACTAATGGGGGCTCTGCACTGGGGGGATTCTATACTAATGGGGGGCTCTGCACTGAGGGGGATTCTATACTAATGGGGGCTCTGCACTGAGGGGGATTCTATACTAATGGGGGGCTCTGCACTGAGGGGGATTCTATACTAATGGGGGCTCTGCACTGAGGGGGATTCTATACTAATGGGGGGCTCTGCACTGAGGGGGATTCTATACTAATGGGGGCTCT
Organism: Lithobates clamitans; assembly: GCA_037952925.1. Lineage (NCBI taxonomy): Eukaryota > Metazoa > Chordata > Amphibia > Anura > Ranidae > Lithobates > Lithobates clamitans. The sequence continues at coordinate 12,164 of JBBGZY010003415.1, read as the reverse complement.
GCACTGGGGGGATTCTATACTAATGGGGGGCTCTGCACTGAGGGGGATTCTATACTAATGGGGGCTCTGCACTGAGGGGGATTCTATACTAATGGGGGCGCTGCACTGAGGGGGATTCTATACTAATGGGGGGCGCTGCACTGAGGGGGATTCTATACTAATGGGGGGCGCTGCACTGAGGGGGATTCTATACTAATGGGGGCTCTGCACTGAGGGGGATTCTATACTAATGGGGGGCTCTGCACTGAGGGGGATTCTATACTAATGGGGGGCGCTGCACTGAGGGGGATTCTATACTAATGGGGGGCGCTGCACTGGGGGATTCTAAACTAATGGGGGCTCTGCACTGGGGGGGATTCTATACTAATGGGGGGCGCTGCACTGAGGGGGATTCTATACTAATGGGGGGCGCTGCACTGAGGGGGATTCTATACTAATGGGGGGCGCTGCACTGGGGGATTCTATACTAATGGGGGCTCTGCACTGAGGGGGATTCTATACTAATGGGGGGCTCTGCACTAAGGGGGATTCTATACTAATGGGGGGCTCTGCACTGAGGGGGATGTCTATACTAATGGGGGCTCTGCACTGAGGGGGATTCTATACAAATGGGGGGCTCTGCACTGAGGGGGGAATCTATACTAATGGGGGGTCTGCACTGAGGGGGGATTCTATACTAATGGGGGGCTCTGCACTGAGGGGGGGATTTTATACTGATGGGGGAGTCTGCACTGACGGGGGATTCTATACTGATGGGGGTCAGCACTGGGGGGGGTGTATGTACTGATGGGGCGGTCTGCACTGAGGTGGGAGGTTGATACTGATGGAGGGGGGTCTGCAGACTCTGTACTGAGGGAGGGTTTCTGTACTGATGGGAGGTCTGTACTGAGGGAGGGGGTCAGTACTTAGTGGGGGGTCTATACTGAGGAAAGGGGGTCTGCACTGAGCGGGGGTCTGTACTGATGGAGGGGGTCTGTACTGAGGGAGGGGAGTCTGTACTTAGTGGAGGGTCTATATTGATGGAAGGGGGTCTGTACTGAGGGAGGGGGGCTATATTGATGGAGTGGGGTCTGTAGTTAGTGGAGGGGGGGTCTGTACTGAGGTAGTTGGTGGAGGGGGGTGACACCAATTTTTTTGGCACCGGGTGACACCAACCCTAGTGACGCCACTGAGTAGACGGGCTTCTGGGGAGTGCGCAGTTAGAGCTGAACTTAACCAATCGCCTACAGACTTTTTGTTTTTATATTTTATTCCAGCCGCCCAGCTTAAACAGTGATTAAAATGTTATATGAAAGGGGCAGCGTCCAATCAGCGTGCGATCTGGGATTTAATCCGAGCCAAAGGGGACGATCTGGAGTCTTGACGGAGCTATCCTGGTCTGCCTGGTCATCCTGGTCAGTCTTTCTCCATACTGTGAAGTCGTATCAGGATGGTATCACTGACCGTGCACCTGGTCTATTTACAAGATGTTTTACAGCTTGCCTCTGGTAAGCGTTTATTTTACCTGGTGGTGGATTTTTTCACATGGTGTCATCTGAAGGATTTGTTAGCTTTATTGCACCCTTATTGGACATCATTGGGATTTTATATTTGGACTTTATTTCACTGTTGGGAATTGTTTTATTTCTTTTCTATATCACTTAGGTTGTTTTCAGTGTTTATTTCTGACATTTATGTGGGTCCTTTAGGGATATATTTATATTATATTACACCTGTCTGCAGCGCGGTTCATGTTTATCTATTATCTTATTGATTGTGCAATTTCCCACAATTTTAGAACTGCAGCTATTTTCTTGTGTTACATGTTTTTGTGTTAGCGCGGTAATTTTTCTCTTTTGATGGATAAAATGTCACCTTTAGAATACTAAGATGCTACACTGTAATTTTTCAGAATATCAATCAACATGGAAGTAGATCTACACTAATAAAATGAACTAACTGGAAAGAAACTCTAAATCATTTTTCTTTGTCTCACGAAAATTTCATTTGCACACTATACAGTAATATCTTCAATAAGACTAAAATGTTAAGCTCACCACTTGTAAAAGCTGTTTTGATTAAAGGATTACTCCAACCAAAACCAAAACTAAGTACATTTATAGAGTTATAGTAGATGTGTGAGAGATACACCCCCTAACAGCTTCTGCCATCTCCCTACCTTTGCACACCTGATGTGCTTATGATGATGGGTTCTCATCCTTCTAGACCTACATATGTTTTGTATCCATTATAAGGTTATCACTATCCCTTACAACATCTTATATACAATAAAACCATAATAAATAAATAAAACATATTTACAAAATAATTGAATATGATTATACAAAACAAGAACATAATAAATGGTGCAAACCAAATTGCGCACAACACAATCCCTACGGGAGAGCCAGACTAAGGAACATCACCGTCACCATGCATGTAGCCTTTTATCAAAAATATATTTGATCTTGAAAATCTAGGGGAGTGAATCAAGAATACAAAGAAAAGCCGCACACCCCGAGATCAACAGGCAGCAGCTACAGAGTCCTGATATTCCTCCACGCCCTTATCCAGGCCTCCTGCTGCCACCTGCCTTTCTCAAGACCATGAATCTTCCCAACCTCACCCAGAATGTCCTGCATCACCACTTCGACAGGGAGGATTTTACACCGTAAGGATACCTGACACCGTGCACTCCACGTGAAATAACGGACTACTAGACTAACTAAAAAAAGTGTTTCCAAATCATAATCCCGACGAGTCTGGAATGACCCATACACCCATTCTACATAACTCATTTGGGGGAGGAAGGGTATACTCAGAGCCCTCCCCACTCTCTTGTACACCTCTATATTAAAAGGGCACTGAAGTAAAAAGTGATCCATGGACTCCACCACTCCTCCACACTCCACTCTTGGACAGCCCCGATCACTCATGAAAAGAAACTTCAGCCAAGCCTGATCCCCAAACTTCATTGGGATTCTCTCCAAATTAGGCCCTTTTAGGCAGAATGGGCCTAAACCAGGACTGGAAAATACCAACCCACCCAGGCGGTCTCTCTGCCAACATGTTACCAAAATTGTACTTCACAATATCAGAGAGAAAAAGACTAACGGGTTGATCATCCCTAGACCACCCTCCCGCCTAGGAAGGTAAGTCACATTCCTTTTGACAAGGTTTATTCTGTTCCCCCATAACAGCTGGAAGAAACAACTATAGACCCTGGTATAGAAAGAAACTGGCAAAACGCAAACAAAAAACTGACATACAGAAAAATCGGAATCAGGTATGTCTTGATCAGATCAACCTTTTCCCTCAAGGAAAGCCGCCAACCTTTCCAGCTTGCCATCTTGACATCGGAAAGCTCGTATGCGCTCGGCCGGGCGGCGCATGCGCAGTAGCGTGATTCGCCCTCCTTCATCTGGTGGCAGCCAGGCAGCGTAGCAAGTGACATCAACATCTGGTGGCAGCGTGGCAAGTGACATCTCCATCTGGTGGCAGCATGGCAAGTGACATCTCCATCTGGTGGCAGTGTGGCAAGTGACATCTCCATCTGGTGGCAGCGTGGCTAGTGACATCTCCATCTGGTGGCAGGCAGCATGGCTAGTGACATCTCCATCTGGTGGCAGGCAGTGTGGCAAGTGACCTCTCCATCTGGTGGCAGGCAGCGTGGCTAGTGACATCTCCATCTGGTGGCAGGCAGCGTGGCAAGTGACATCTCCATCTGGTGGCAGGCAGCGTGGCAAGTGACATCTCCATCTGGTGGCAGCGTGGCAAGTGACATCTCCATCTGGTGGCAGCGTGGCAAGTGACATCTCCATCTGGTGGCAACGTGGCAAGTGACATCCCCATCTGGTGGCAGCGTGGCAAGTGACATCCCCATCTGGTGGCAGCGTGGCAAGTGACATCCCCATCTGGTGGCAGGCAGCGTGGCAAGTGACAAGCGATGGTGGCAAGTGACACGCTCAGGGCTCCCAATGATTCTGCATTATGGTGAGTTGAACTATTTCATTTTACATTACAATGTAATGATAGAAGTAATGTGTTTCAATCATCCTGACACCATACCAACCATGGTGCCGGGGATGATTGAAGCACTAACACCAGCCATTGCCCTGAAAAATTGCCTGCCGAAAATCCTTACCCCTCGCGCGCTTACCCTGAAGTATTTTCAGTCTGTACAATTAAAGCCAGTTATTTTCAGTGTTCTCATGTGTGGAGATATGTTTTTAACTGATCTATTGTAGCAGTCATCGATAAAGGATGAGAATGGTGGCGTGTGTGTAGGGGGGGGGCAATGAAGGACCCGGCCTTGGGGCGGCAAAGGGAGTAAATCCGGGCCTGCATCCAGGACAACAAAGCTCTCACCTTCCACGCCAATCCAGAAAGCTTCACACTTGTCCTGGTTGACCTTTGAACCTGATGCCTCTGCATCACTGAGACCACCTCCTGCGCCTCCGCAGTCCCAGAGACAAAAACAGAAACATCATTAGCATAGGCCACAACCTTCAAAGGAGGCTCACCAGCGATGCCCAAAGGTACCCCACAAAATGGTCCACTCTCTAGTCTTCTAATGAAGGGGTCGATTGCAAACACATATAGCAGAGGACTCAATGGACACCCCTGACGCACACCCAAGCCGACCGCAAAGGGCTGCCCGACCCAATCATTAACCAGAGGAAAGCTTTCAGCCCTTTTGTACAAAATCTTGAGCTACGAATAAGCATCCGATGATGTGAAACGCGTTAGCGTATCCATAACCCTGTGTTTCCCTTGCATTTGACTGTATTTTGGATTTTTACTTCAATAAAGATGTCCTCATTCCAGAGTGCGGCTATCCAGGATTTTCTTCACTTCACTACAAAATCTTGAGCCAATCAATGAAACCCCCCTCCAGGCCATATTTGTCAAGAAGGAGCCACAAGTACTCATGATTAACCCGATCAAAGGCCTAAGTCTGATCCAATGTCAGCAAATATTTACCCCAACCAGCAGCCCTGCAATGCTCCAAGGCCTCCCGGACAGCTAACACCGCTGAGAAAGTGCTTCTGCCTTGGACCAAACAGTGCTGGTGGCGGGATAAACTGCCTGCAACTGGTGATAATTGCCAGAAAAAAATCTTTGCCAGTATCTTTCTATCGACATTAAGAAGGCTAATGGGGCGCCAATTCCCAATCATCGAAGGATCTTTACCCTTTGACAGAAGGATCACTGCAGATTGCCTCATGGAGGGAGGGAGAAAACCCTCATTCAAACAGCCATTAAAAATCACCGCAAGGTAGGGAGCCAGGATCATCTTAAAACATTTATAAAATTTGTCTGTCAAACCATCTGGCCCTGGTGTTTTCTTGATGGCTAGTTTATCAACAGCCTGGATTACCTCATCTGCAGTGATTTCATCTGTCAAATTCATCAAAGGAAGATTACTTTCCAGTCCTGGTGTAGAGTCCAAAAAACCCAACATCCTTGTCCGATCAAGGTTCCTTCCTTCCAGGAGATTGGCATAGTATGACCTGACAACCTCCAGGATCCCTGACCTAGACTTCGTCAGAAAGCCCGTACTGTCCCTCAGGCCATTGACCGTCTTAACTGCTACACTCTGTTTACAATTCTGGTAAGGGTCAGGCGAATAGTATTTCCCGTAATCCCTCTCCTGAACCAAAGAGGCGTGCCGGTCATATTGATGTCTCCTAAGGAGGAGCTTCACCTCAGAGATCGCCCCAGAATCTCCTCCATTCGAAACAAGGCGGTCAAGTTTCCTCCGCAAACGCTGGTAGGTGATATACTTATCTTGCTGCTTCTTTCTTCCTATGGCCTTGAAAAGCCCAACAGTCCGCTGTTTAACAAGCTCCCACCATTCTGACTTGCTGTTGCAAAAGTCTAGGATCGTTAACTGTGCTTGAAAAAAATCCTCAAAGGATTGTCTTACTCTTTCGTCTTCCAGGAGGGCCAAAATCAATCTCCAGATACCCCTTCCCCTAGGTGGCATGTCTGGGGCATTCAGAGTTACAGATAGAATACAGTGATCAGAAAACTCTACTGCCCGACACACAGGTGCCGAAAAAGCAGAGTCTCCCTTTAAAAAAACATATCTATCCTACTCTGACTTTTACCTCGCTGAAAAGTGAACCCAGTGCTGTCTGGGCAGCGCTTAATGCGCGCATCTACCAGACCTGCTTCCCTAACTATCACATTAAGAAAAAGGGTGTCCTAGCCCAGCTTATCTCTGAAACCTCTCCTGTCTTTAGACCTAGTAATGGTGTTGAAATCACCTCCAAAGATAACCTGCTGGGCTGTAAAAAGAAAAGGCTTAATCTTTGTAAAGAGGCATTTCCTGTCCCACTTCGTCTGGGGACCATAGATGTTAATCAGGCGCAAGTCCTGCCCCTTCACAGAGACGTCTAAGACCATGCATCTCCCTATCTCTACCTCAATTACCCGCCGGCATGTTACCATACCAGAAAAAAAGGACTGCAACCACGCTGTAAGGCTCGGCCGCAAGAGACCAAAATGAGGGACCATGTCTCCACTCCTTCTTTGCCAGATGTTTATCGGCCACACTACTCAGATGGGTCTCTTGCAAAAACAAAATATCAGCATCAAACTCGCTGAGCAAAAATAAGGCCATATGACGAGCACTTACTGATCTTAAGCTGGCAACATTAATGGTTGCCACTTTTAACGGAGTGGGAACTGCCATTAGGGTAGTTGAGGCAACCGTTTCTTAGCCTGACTACTCCTTCTTCCTGCAGAACCAGTGCGCTTCGTTGCACCCTGGCACTCATCATCCATAGAGGACGCTGAACTGAACGAGTCCCACTCATCATCATCAGACAGGACCTTAAATTTATTTCCCAAAGGCAAAACTTTAGGATTTAAGGTAACTGAACCCCTTTTTTTCCTTCTTTTGCCCCTCCTCCTCCTATCTTCCAACCACTCCATATCATCCTTAGACAATCCAGACTCAACAGCCTCCCCACACCTATCCTCCCCTTCACCCCTGACCCCCCACTCCCCCTTCCCTTATCTACCACCAGGCCAGCCTTTCCACCATTTTCTCCACTCCTCTGCACCCCACGATCCTCAATAGAAACCCTGCAGCGTCGGGGGAGGGGGGTTGGCACCACACCTGACGCACCTGCCTCAGCACCTCTTGCTGCCTCTGCAATTTTAGAAGACATAGACACAGAAGGATTGGACACATTTTCGGCAACTGATACCTTACTTACAGAAGACATGGGCACACTAGGTAAATGCACAGACTGGGAAGACACAGACATATTGGGTGTTGGTACAGACGGGGCACCACAGTCTGGGGAGACACAGACACATTGGGTGTTGGCACAGACTCAGATGGACTCACAGGCACCCCAGCTGCTGAGCTCTGAGCATCCTCCATGTCCAGGCGGAAGAACTCTCTCATGAGCTCAGGATTGTTGTGCATTGCCTCAGGACACTACCTGTAAGGATGTCCCACCGCATTGCACAGATTGCACCTGATAATATTACAGTCCTTTGCCAAATGTCCTATACCCTGACACAGAGCACTTCATCACTGGACAGGAGGATGCAAGATGTCCTTTATCACCATACTTATTGCAGAGCTTTGGCTGGCCTGGATGGAAGATGGTCAGCCTGTCCCTCCCCAGGAAAGCTAAGGATGGCGGATGCTGGACGACATTGTCAACGACCTTTAATTTTAGCTGCACAGACCACCCCCCGTCCATATCCCCCGATCCTCCACAATCTTTTTTAGGGGGCTCAGGACGTCTCCATACCTCCTCAACCAAACAGTTAAATCCCCTTGCAGTATAGATTCATTACGGACAAGAATTGTCACCATTTTAATGAGGGGCTGGCGTGAAACAAGCTTTGGGATGAGCCCTTTCCAGTCCGGCAGGCCCCTACACACGTGTTCATACTTCTCCCAAAATATGTCCAAAGACTCCGGACGGATAAAGGACAAATCATACTCATAGGAACCTACCGGACTGATCAGGGCGAAGATATCTGTGGGTATAAACCCCATCTGCAGGATTTTATCCACCACTGCCCTCTTATGTGGGGGGATTCCACAGCCTTCCCATTTTAATTGAACAACATTCCTCCTTTTAAACAGGGAGGAAGATAAACCATTTTCATGCTCCTTCCCTGCTTGCTGCCCCTTCCCAGAACCTGTAGCAGCAACACCAGCATAAGTTTTTGTTACACCAGCAGCATTTGCAGTCTTGTCCTTAGACACATTCAAACCTGCTGGCAGAGAGTCTGAATCAGCTGGGATAGCAGTCTTCTTATTAGCAGAGGCAGGACCCTCCCCCTCCCCTGAACACACAGTTTCTTTTCTGGGATCAATCACAGTCATGGCTGCTGCAGACTCCTGGAAAGTTGTAGCACTACTGCACCCAGCATCTCCTCCATCATTCACAGGAACAGCCGCTGTACCTGGTCCAGGCAAAGTCTCTGTATTGTTCATTGACCTCTCTGCAGACTGAAGCTGACAGTTATTAGCAGATGTTATTGCATCCTGTACATTGTCTATGGGTCTGGGCTGACTCACTGCCTGCAGCACTACAACCCTCAGCAAGCAAATTGTCATTAAAGTTCACACCATCCTGCACACACACTGTACCTGCACCTGCTCTCTCCACAGGGCTAGGAACGGTGTCCATCTTCTCCTCATCATCCTGGGAAGCCACATCCGGAGGTGATTCAAGCCTATTGATAACATCCAGCATGCCAGTACCTTCAACCTCCTGCTCAGATGTTACACATTGCTGGGGAGTGTAGGGGACAGAGGCCTCCACCATTGAGGGCTCAGCAGATGTCTGAGGTGTTGAAGAGCTGGGCTCATCCTCCGGGCCCACTTTCTCACTCTCTGCTGTGTGTACCTGCATTTCCTCACCCTCCATGCAGGAAGCGGCTCCTCTTCTGATTTGGCTAAAACTTTCTTCATTCTTATATTTTTCTTTAAATGCTCCACTATTCTCCTTCAGAGAACTCAGCAGTTCTTTCTGTTTCAGCAGAGCTTGTTCCAGGTCTTTCAACTCAGGCCTCAGAGCCGGTCTTTTCTTGCTGAACACTTTGGCACAAATCTGTTTTTTCTTTTTAAATTCAGTTTTCAAAGCTACCAATTTCCTTCCTTCTCAATCCGCTTCAGCGTTTCAACAACCCTCCGTCTAAAGGCAGACAGGGACTCATCTTTCCTTGGGCCAGGCCCAGTGTCGTCCACAGGCTGAGGCCTATCCAGGGGGCCTCCACCAGGGTCCTCCCCAGGATCCAGCATCACTCCTGGGGCAGAGGAGCAACTCTAGCCCCTGGTCTCTGGAAGCACAGGAGCAAAGGAACCAGCAACCTCACACCTCACTGTCAAGGAGCAGTATGGCAGTTTCCCACCATCCCTGTGCTGAGTTCCCGGGTCTGTACACCCGCTGTGCCCATTATGAGGGGTTCCCACCATCCCTGTGCTGAGTTCCCAGGTCTGTACACCCGCTGTGCCCATTATGAGGGGTTCCCACCATCCCTGTGCTGAGTTCCCGGGTCTGTACACCCGCTGTGCCCATTATGAGGGGTTCCCACCATCCCTGTGCTGAGTTCCCGGGTCTGTACACCCGCTGTGCCCATTATGAGGGGTTCTCACCATCCCTGTGCTGAGTTCCCGGGTCTGTACACCCGCTGTGCCCATTATGAGGGGTTCCCACCATCCCTGTGCTGAGTTCCCAGGTCTGTACACCCGCTGTGCCCATTATGAGGGGTTCTCACCATCCCTGTGCTGAGTTCCCGTGTCTGTACACCCGCTGTGCCCATTATGAGGGGTTCCCACCATCCCTGTGCTGAGTTCCCAGGTCTGTACACCCGCTGTGCCCATTATGAGGGGTTCTCACCATCCCTGTGCTGAGTTCCCGGGTCTGTACACCCGCTGTGCCCATTATGAGGGGTTCCCACCATCCCTGTGCTGAGTTCCCAGGTCTGTACACCCGCTGTGCCCATTATGAGGGGTTCTCACCATCCCTGTGCTGAGTTCCCGTGTCTGTACACCCGCTGTGCCCATTATGAGGGGTTCCCACCATCCCTCTGCTGAGTTCCCGGGTCTGTACACCTCTCATAATGAGCACAGCAGGTTCCCACCATCCCTGTACTGAGTTCCTGGGTCTGTACACCTGCTGTGCCAATTATGAGGGGTTCTCACCATCCCTGTGCTGAGTTCCTGGGTCTGTACACCCGCTGTGCCCATTATGAGGGGTTCCCACCATCCCTGTGCTGAGTTCCCAGGTCTGTACACCCGCTGTGCCCATTATGAGGGGTTCTCACCATCCCTGTGCTGAGTTCCCGTGTCTGTACACCCGCTGTGCCCATTATGAGGGGTTCTCACCATCCCTCTGCTGAGTTCCCGGGTCTGTACACCTCTCATAATGAGCACAACAGGTTCCCACCATCCCTGTACTGAGTTCCTGGGTCTGTACACCTGCTGTGCCAATTATGAGGGGTTCTGCCCACCTCTGCCCTGATTTACCAGTCCTCATACCTGTTATGCTCATTCATCTGAATGCAATGACTGAAGATGCAAGATAACACATTTTTATGCTATATGATAAAAAACCAACACTGGAAGATGTAAGAACTCCTTTCTGTATACAGTAAAACCTTGAATTGCGAGCATAATTAGTCCTGGAAACATGCTTGTAATCCAAAGCACTTGTATATAAAAGCGAATTTCCCCATAGGAAATAATGGAAACTCAGATGATTTGTTTCCAAAACCATTTATTCATAAGTCTTTCAGTTTATGGTCCATATAAAAAGTTTATAGCAATATATGTTGTGTAACCATAAAATGTCCATCCACAAATGGAAGCCTCCACAAGGGGATTAGAAGCAAAATTCAGTAGGAGCTCCAGAGTATAAAAGAGAAGAGAGGTGGCTCTAAGACCCCTTTCACACTGGGGCGGTTTGCAGGCGTTATTGCGCTAAAAATACCGCCTGCAAACCGCCCCTAAACAGCCTCCACTGTTTGTTCAGTGTGAAAGCCCGAGGGCTTTCACACTGAAGCTGTGCGCTGGCAGGACGGTGAATAAAGTCCTGCAAACCGCTTCTTTGGAGCGGTGTATTCACCACTCCTAAACCGCTCCTGCCCATTGAAATCAATGGGACAGCGTGGCTATACCGCGGCAATACCGTGGCTATAGCCGCGCTGTACGAGTGATTTTAACCCTTTTTCAGCCCAGCCGCCAGCGGGGGTTAAAACCGCACCGCTAGCGGCCGAATACAGCTGCAAGAATGACGGTACAGCAGCGCTAAAAATAGCGCTGTTGTACCGCCGACGCCCCCACCGCCCCAGTGTGAAAGGGGCCTTAGTGTAGCAATATGGTTATATTTAATGAAGGTACAACATTTAGCAACTCTCACATGGTTGATTTAAACAGGCACATCTAAGAATGCAGGCATCTGGGGTAAAGCTGTCCACCATAGACCATCCCGCACTGCTGGCTCTCACCGCTGTCAGTCTGCAATCATGTTGGGAAGACTACCCCGCAGTAGAGCGATCTGAAAAGGTGGCTTGATGTGGACAGCTTTACCCCGGATGCCTGCATACTTAGATGCGCCTCTTTTATTCATTAACCATGTGAGTTGCTAAATGTTGTACCCTTATTAAATGTAACCATAATGCTACACTTAGAGGCGGCTTCTTCTCTTCTATACTCAGTTGTGACATGACACTACTTGTATATCAAGACATCGCTTGTTTATCAAGTTGAAATTTATTTAAAAAATCTTGCAAAACGCTCTCAAACCAAAGTTTTACTGTATACATTCCCCCCTTCATTGTATGGACAAGAAAACACACCACATGTCACAGACTCATTCCTACCTGACAGGTTGGCTCCAGAATGCAGAATGAGAAGAAGGAAGACAAAGGTGAACTTTGTAACCAAAGGGTGAGGTCAGAAAGATAATTTTCCTTCCTGTTTAGCCGTACCAGATCAGAAAACTCTGATGAAATGAAATTCTTCTTTAATTTCTATTACAGACATGCAGCATTCCACTCATTGACTAATAGACGTGTAAAAGAAATAAAATGTCTCAATCCTTTCCACAAACAGCAGTATCAGAACAGGTGTGTATACCAGCAGACAGCATTGACAGGTCATATCAGAGATCATGGCTCTGACCACATACATAATGTGTCTA